>RPOG01001511.1:0-59158 GCA_008086565.1 Thalassoma bifasciatum
GTGTGTGTGTGTGTGTGTGTGTGTGTGTGTGTGTGTGTGTGTGTGTGTGTGTGTGTGTGTGTGTGTGTGTGTGTGTGATCCTGGTGGCTGCAGAGTTTTCTTTCAGACTTTCTTTCCTTTGGACCCTGAAGTAACGAGTGACTTCCCCTCAGGTCTGTGTGTGTGTTAGGTGTGTGTAAGGTGTATGTTAGGTGTGTGTTAGGTGTGTGTTAGGTGTGTGTAAGGTGTGTGTAAGGTAACCTAACAAAAACTCACTCTAACCTCCTGTGTGAATATAAATCCAATTTTTTTGAGTCAAACCTGCAGAAACTGAAAACTCTGAGAGAAAAACTCAAAGATTTGTTTTGTTTTTGTTTGTTTCAAGAAATGTTTAAATGCCGGGGTCATGTGATCAGGGTCATGTGTGATCAGGGTCATGTGTGATCAGGGTCATGTGTGATCAGGGTCATGTGATCAGGGTCATGTGTGATCAGGGTCATGTGATCAGGGTCATGTGTGATCAGGGTCATGTGTGATCAGGGTCATGTGTGATCATGTGATCCCGTGTATTAACCCTGGTACATATGAAGATGGTCCCTGACAGCGTGGCGTGTTTTTGGCGTGTTTTTGGCGTGTTCCGTCGTGTTTCGGCGTGTTTCTGTCTCCGTTCCAGCGCATGAGCCCGTGATGTAGATCAGAGCTGAAGTCTGCTTTAATATTTCATGTCACGCCTGGATAATTCATGCACACACTCTCTCACACACACTCACACACTCACACACGTGTGTAAAGCTCGTGCACGTGGAACGAGCTCTGTTGGCTCCCTGCTGCTGAAAAATTCACCGTTAGCATCAAAGTTTAACGAGGGTTTTCTCTCTGTGTCTTAATGACTCTGAGTCCATTTGTTCACATTTAAATAACCAATGAGGCTGCACGATTATCATAACACACACACACACACACACACACACACACACACACACACACACACACACACACGTGTTAAAGACGCTGAGCTGTGAGACGGTTTCTAAGAGTCGTGTGTTTCTGAACATGTCTCCTTTTTCTGCAACACACACACTCATCTGTGCAATCATACAAACATGCTGAAAGTGTGTGTGATCGGAGTGTGTTTGTTGTGTTAAGTGCTCCTGTGTGTGTGAGTGTGTGTGAGTGTGTGTGAGTGTGTGTGATGGTTTATTTATGTGTGTCAGAGTGGTTTGAAACAGGAAACCTCTCATCTCTGTTTTGCTTCAGGCTGAATGCTGTCCAACCTATAACCCTGCTCTGAGTGTGTGTGTGTGTGTGTGTGTGTGTGTGTGTGTGTGTGTGTGTGTGTGTGTGTGTGTCTCAGATCTGTTGCAGAGCTGCAGATCTGTGCTGATGTTTTTAGGTCAGATCTGTTCTGACCCATATCTCCTGGTTCCGTCGATCGTTTGTTTGAGTCTTAATCTCGTTAATTATTGTTAATTATTGTTAATTATTGTTGATTATTGTTGATTATTGATATTGATCAGATTTTTTCATCATTTAAGTTTCTCTCCACAAAGAAATAAAATAACAGGATAATTATTAAACCCGTGAACATGATCCAGAGTCAGAGACAGTTAGAAAGAGTTTTTCCTCCTGTTTTGCCTTTTTATGGATTTTCTTTTCTCAGAGACGTGAATCAATGAAAAGTAAAGTTTAGAGACAACCACGAAGAACAAACACGAAGCATTTAGCGCGGATGGAAAGAGAAAAAGAACGATTTCTGCAGGAAGCAAAGAAACTTTAACTCTTTACTGTGACATTAAACTACGACTGTTTACAGTTTTATAGCAGCTCATGAATTTATGTGACGGAGGAGATTAAATAAAGAAGGTTGTTGATGTAATGTGCTCAAATATGGGAATAAATGCTCATTTACATCTATCAGAGGTCTGGAGGCTGAGATGGCCACTCCAGAACCTTCCCTTTATTCTGCTGTAGCCAATGGCAGGTCCACTTGTCCTTGTGTTTTGGATCATTGTCATGTGTGAACGTCCAAGTACGTCTCATGTGCAGCTTCTGGGCTGATGAGTGTAAATTTTCCTCCAGTATTTTCTGATAACATGCTGCATTCATCCTTCATTCATCAGTTTGGACCAAGTTTCCTGAGCCTTTGTAGCTCACACATCCCCAAAACATCAGTGATCCACCTCCGTGTTTCACAGTAGGAATGGTGGACCTTTCATCATAGGCCTTGTTGACTCCTCTCCAAATGGAACAATGTTTATGGTTGTGGACAAAAAGTTCACTTTTGCTCTCATCACTCCAAATGACTTTGTTCCAGAAGTTTTGAGGCTTGTCTCTGTGCTGTTTGGCGTATTGTAAGCAGGAAACTTTGTGGCATTTGTGTAGAAATGTCTTTCTTCAGCCCATTTTTCCTCAAGTGCCTCCTTATTGTGCATCTTGAAACAGCCAGACCACATTCTTTCAGAGAGTCCTGTATTTCAGCTGAAGTTATTTGTGGGTTTTTCTTTGCATCCAGAACAATTTTCCTGTCAGTTGTAGCTGAAATGTTTGTTGGTCTACCTGACCGTGGTTTGGTTTCAACAGAATCCCTCATTTTCCACTTCTTCATTAGAGTTTGAACTCTGCTTATTGGCATCCTCAGTTCCTTGGATATCTTTTTATATCCCTTTCCTGTTTTATACAGTTGGATTCACTTTTCCTGCAGAAACTTTGACAATTCTTTTTCTTTCCTCATGACTCAGAATCCAGAAATATCAGTGCAGCACTGGGTGAAAGATGCAAGTGTGTGTCAGGAGCTCAGAAACTCCTGGGTTTCTGGGTTTATTAAACTCTTGTATGGTTTTTTTTGCTCTTTAGCTCAGAGGCGTGTTCCCGTCTGCTCTTCTCGCCGTTTAACCTCCTGCCCTCGCTCTTTAACCCGTTAGGTGCGCTTGATTTGTGCCCCTGCTGCTCCCTGCTCAGTTATTCAGCTGATTATTTGACTCATTTGCAGCTTTAATATCAGACGTTTGTGATTCTGCTGTTTAATGGACTGAGATGTCGCTGAAGCTGCAGCGTGTGGAGAGTTTCTGTCGTTTAAGGCGGAATGATCCAGATAAGCTGCTGAATATTTAACCCTCTGAGAGCTTTTTAAGGCGGCAGCTGCTTTTAAAGAGGCTTCAATAACTAACGCCACACACACATGCACGCACACGTACACACACAACACAGCAGGAGTCACAGCCTGTGTCTCTGTCCACCAATCAGCTGCCAGAGAGCTTCAGCCGAGGGATCTGATTGGACGAGAGAGAAAACACCACCTGACTTCTGTTTACAAACTTTATTGACATTAATGTTCTGTAAACATTTTGTTTACTTACTGTGACAAACTCTGTGGTTGTGTGTGTGTGTGTGTGTGTGTGTGTGTGTGTGTGTGTGTGTGTGTGTGTGTATTGTCCTTGACCTGTCATGTCTCTCCTCAGGAAGCTGCGTGTAAATTAATGATGGGTAATTAATCTTAATTAGTGAGGAGGGGACTGTGTGTGTGTGTGTGTGTGTGTGTGTGTGTGTGTGTGTGTGNCACACACACACACACACACACATACACACACACACACACACACACACACACATTTGTCATATCTTTAATTTTTCCGTCTCCTCGTCTTTTGTAGTGATGGAAACTGACAAGATTTTGTTGTAATGTTTTGTTTATTGAGACTTTTTTACAGTTTTTCTTTGGCAACAACATTTTATTGAGTTTATAAATAAATAAATGTGAAAGTTTTCACTGGAGCCTGGATCTGTGGATGTAAATAATCAGAAGTAAAAATCTATGATTTGTTGTTTTACTGACTGAAGTGTTTCTACCTAACAAAGCTTTGAGTAGTTTGGAACCTTGAGCTTGCCGTAGTTGTGCTGAAGTCACTGTTACCTGTCTGAAATCATTTACCTGTTTGTATTTTCACCTTTAGAGGTTTCAGTTCTGTTCACAAAGAGTAACTGTTTTTGTTTCTGTGATGAAAGTTGAAATTCAGTTTTAAACCCAAGTTATATCCATGTACGCTAACCACGAGCATATCAATGTAATTCCCCATAGACGTTAGCATGAAGCTAGCTCTGTTTTCTCTCTGAGCTTCATCAGTGAAACATGTCGAGTCTGAATCTGAGTAAAAACATTTCTGTGTTTAACAGCTGCTCCAGGAAAACTGCAACAGAAAATCTGTTATTTATCTGCTGAGATAAGATCATCGACTCTGAACAGAAACATGATCAACTTCATCATCAATAATCTATAAAACTCAGACCATCACCAACCAGAACCAGAACCAGAACCAGAACCAGATCCTCCAACTGGGTCTGCTTTTCTGGTCTGGTGAAGTCCTGAGAGAGAGAGAGAGAGAGAGAGAGAGAGAGAGAGAGAGAGAGAGAGAGAGAGACAGAGAGAGACAGAGAGAGAGAGAGAGAGAGAGAGTTTTATTGGCTGATCTCGTTCGTCTTAACGAGCTGTCATTATTAGCTCGTTAACTTGTTGAGGTGGGAGGGGTCATTAATGAGACAAACTGACCAGCCCCCGGACACACCCCATGATCACACACACACACACACACACACACACACCCACACACACACACACACACACACACACACACACACACAGCAGGTGTGTGATGACCACCTCACATTAAAACTTTAATTTTTCCTCTTTATGGGTCTCGTTAATGTCTCTAGGGCGCTGCTTATTCTCACTCTCTCACACACTCACACACACACACACACACACACACACACACACACACACACACACACACACACACACACACACACACACACACACACACACACACACACAGGTGTAAGGTTAAGCGTCTGGGAACCTGAAACTCTGGTGTGATTGAATATGAATGAACTCCTGAACAGGATCATTCAGAAAGTTTAACCTGATCCTCAGACTGAACTCAACACCACAACTTTAATATTTAATTTTTCTGTGACCAGTTGTTTACGATGACTTCCTGTTTTATTTTGTAGCTCTCACCTTGAGTTTTTTCTGTAGTTTGTGTTAAAGCCTCAAACTTGTTTTACGGCTATTAGCTCATGTTTTAGCCTTTAGCTTTTGTTTTAGCCTTTACTTTTGTTTTAGCCTTTAGCTTTTGTTTAATTCTTTAACTTTTCTTTTAGCCTTTAGCTTTAGTTTTAGCCTTTACTTTTTGTTTTTGCCTTTAAATTTTCTTTTAGCTTTTCCTTTTTCTTTTAGCTTTTAGCTTTTGTTTAAGCCTTTAACTTTTCTTTTAGCATTTAACTTTTCTTTTAGCTTTTAGCTTTTGTTTAAGCCTATAACTTTTTTTTAGCCTTTACTTTTTGTTTCAGCCTTTAGCTTTTGCTCTATCATTCTCCCTTTTAGCTTTCTTGAAACCAATTAATTTGCTTATTTGGTTGAAGGCAGGTGGTTAAAGACACCGTCCAGGAGATGTTTTTTTTTTTTTTTTCATTTTGTCTGAATAATAAATCAGTAAAGTAACAAAGCTTTCTCTTCTCAGAAGAGTTTTAATCAAAAGTGATTGAAAGTTTTGTAGCATTTCTAAAACATAATAGTGAAACTCAAGACTCAGATATCAGCTCTTTGTTTAATGAAAATGTAATTTTGTATCAAAGATTTTTTACATTTGAACTGTTCAGTCGACTCAATCACATAAACGTGGACGTCCTGAAAAGTCTGTGATGTTCTGAAATGATTTCTTGGATGATAAATGTGACGTTATTCTGTCGGGTAGAGCAGGAAGCCGGTGAAGGTGTGGCTGGTGTCCTGGCTCGTCACCACGCCCTGGTATTGCGTCGGCTGCAGTGACACCGTGTCCCCGACGTCCAGCTCCAGCATCGCCGAGCCCGAGTTCACGAAGAAACTCTCAGACACGTCGCACAGCGTCATCTGAGCGTCAGTGCCCTTCATCAGATTAATACACGCCTGGAAGAGAAAAAACAGCAGAATATACAAAGTTTAACATCATCAGAAAATGAGTCTTTGCTCATAGATAGTTTAATCGTCCTCAGACTGACCCTGAGCTTCGCTGACACGTGGAAACTGAAGAAGTAAACGCCTCTGACGGTGCTGTTGTAAAACCCGTAGCTCAGTGTTTCTCCTTTTAACTGCTGGTCCAGGTCTGGTAAAATCTCTCTGTGGGGGTTTTAAACATCAGATATCAAACAGGTACCATCTTAAACATTTGATGACTCAGCTTAAGCAGCGACCTGTTGAAGTCGAGGGTGGCGTCCAGCTCCGGTGACGTCTCTATGTCCAGTTTGTTGGAGAAGAAAGATTTCTGCATGTTGGACGGGTTGAAGGGTCTCCCCTTTTCTCCTCGTGGGCCTGGATCTCCTGCTGCTCCTTTTTCTCCCACATCCCCCTTCGGACCTGGTCGCCCTGGGGGACCCCGCACACCTTGCGCCCCCTTCTGGCCCCTGATTGGTTGACCAGCCTCACCTGTAAATGAAACATCACAGCACTATAAAAAGCAACAGACAGAATGTTCTCAATATAACTGGGGAAACAATTTTCTCTCAGTTTGATTCTGTAAATTTTACCCATTTTTTTAAAATAAATATGACTTTAACGTCATTAACCCTGTGGTGCATAGTGGTCACTACAGTAACACCTGTTTAAAAGTTATTTGCTCCTAAATTCAATGGTTCATGTGGTGGAAATTCATATTAATCTGTGTCAGGATATTTTTATTCTTCTCAGGGTCTGAAAATACGTTTTCAAATTTTTTTCCAAACACATTTATATTTTTAAAAAGTTATGGTCAAACATTTCAGGGTGAAAAAGCTTATAAACTATAAATTATTCACTGTTAAAATGGATGAAAGAGGGTTAAAAATTTTCGCAAAGATTATTCATAACATTACCATTAAAAAAAGATGTCAAACTAACAAACAGTCATTCTTACATTAAGTTCACACTGTTTTAAGTTGAATGCTCAGTCACAAATATTTGAAAAAATATTGAAAACTTTTTTCATGCTTTAAGACAAAAAACAACAAGGGAAAAATCCTGACACTGGTTTTCATAATTCATGCATCAGAGGTTTAAATAATCTTATCTTCTTTATTTATTTACTCTATTTAGAGTTCTGCAGAAGAAGATACCATTATTTAGTTATATTCTACAGGTCTAAGCTGTGGCGCATAGACAGTCAGTCTCTGTCAGGGCAAAGAGCCTGTGTGACCTTCGTGATCTGCCCATTTTCATCAGCGTCTTATGTCCACTGTGCGCCCTCCTCGGTCATGGTCAAACGGTAAAATTTGATGTTTTTAAATACCTGACAACCATGAGTTAATCCTGTTCATTTGTAAATGGTGCTTAGTTGTAAAATCTATTTCTTAATGTTAAGAAGAATTCACCTAAATTATTTGAGTATAATAATAATAATAATAATGCATTTTATTTAAAAGCGCCTTTCAGGACACTCAAAGACGCTGAACAAGATTAAAAACAACCACAGTAAAATCAACAGTAAGAATAAGATAAACAATAATGATTAAATCAACAAAAGAGAAGCACAAACAGAGAAGGACCAGAGGGGAGAGGAGGTAGGAGATTGTCAAGTGGGGTATGCAGTCCTGAACAGGTGAGTTTTGAGTCTGGATTTAAACAGAGACAGGGAGGTCAGTATATTAATGTTGATACATTTAGGTAATAATCACTCAAGAAAAAAGGGCAAAATTTACCCAATCAAACTGAGTGCAAATTGTTACCTCAATTATATTGAGTAGATTCTGTAGGTTGCTTTTTATACTTTACTGATGATATTTTACTTCTAATATTGTTGCTCTGTGTCGTCTGTGTTCCTTCTGAAGCACTTTGAGTTGCACGTCTGAATGTGTGACAGGTGATTTGGTAACAGAGATAAGTTTGCAAAAGGCTTAAAGTTAACTAATAAAGTATGTAACAAACAATGTAAATAAATTTGATAACACTGGAAATGTTGGGAGGATTTGATCAAACTCACCTGGGTCTCCTTTCTCTCCTTCCCGACCGTCTAACCCGTTAGGTCCCGGTATGCCAGGTATCCCAGGAGTCCCGCCGTTACAGGACTGTGAGACTCCGCCGTCGATGTGGAGTAAGAGGAGAACGGCTGCAGTGCTGCAGCTCAGCCACCAGAGGGCCTGAGTCAAAACACACAAACACACAAACACACACACACACACACACACAAACACACATACTCAACTTCAGCTGGAACCAGAACATGTTCAACCTTCACTTTAAGTCTAATACTTAGATTCAACATCTGTGAACACACTAGGACCTTGGCTGTTTCCTTTTTTAAATTGTTACTAAGGAATTAAGAAACCATGTAGGAAACAGAGATTTGTGGTTAAGATAACACAAACACAATTTTGTGCATTTAAATTTACATTTTTAACCCTCAACATAACTCCAATGATATTCTCCAGAGCTTTGTCATTTATAACTTTATTCTTGAAACACAGTGAAATTTTACTTCAATAAGTCTTTGAGAGGAAATCCTGCAAACTCCACCTCAGAATAAAGATTTCTTTCTCTCTCTTATTCCTTATGAATGTGTATTTCTCTACATTTTTGTTTAATAAGACTCAGAGTTCTCACCATTTGCAGGTTTTTCCGTCACTCGTGCTGTGGTCGAGCGATGAGTTGATCCAGCGCTGAGACGAGGAGTCGATCTGTTTCACGGTGGAAACAGCAGCTCAGTCAGGACAAAACAGGAAGTAAAACTGTGGAACTGCTCAGTTTGTGTTCATTAAAAGTGATTTTAGGACTCTGACTGAAGCAGAAACTCAGAGGTTTTTCTTAATCGTTGGTTGAAGTTGAGGTTTCTTACAAATCTGTAATTTTGTTGTTCTCCATCACAGCTGAGGCAAATACTTTTATTTACAATATTTGCTCAACCTTTGCAGAGAGGATGACGGTAGAAAAGTATAACAGGTTGATATTAAACTACATTTGCAGGAGATGAAATAAGTGCCTTTATTCTGCGCTTAAAGTAATTTTACTTTTTCACTTATGAGCATTTTCTTCTCATAGTTCTAACTTTTAAGAATGTAAACCTCCAAAGTCAGGACTTCAGCCCAAGATGTGGCATCAACTTGAGATTTTACACAAACTTAAGCCTCATTCATCTTGTCTTTGAGTCATTATATTATTTATAATCTCTCATAATTTACGTCTTTGTTGATTTTGTGTTATGTGTCATAATCTTTCTTTTGAAGTTTCCAACCTTTGTGAAGCTAAGTGACATTTTTTTTTAAAGTCAGTGCATGACCCAAACCCAAAAAAGCAAGTTTTTTTTCCAGGATAGAGACTCCAGTTGATGAAATGTAGACAGAAAATTGTACAGTTGTAATATTTGGAGCCAGATTTAGTGTATTTGAAAATACTGACACACTTTCTTTCCTCTGTGGCGTTAAATGACCTTCGTCCCTCAAGTTTATTGACTTATATTTTGTTACTTAACCAGGACAAACAAAAAGAGGATGTGAGAGAGAGAGAAAACAACACACTGGCATATTTCACAAAGTGTAACCTCCAG
Organism: Thalassoma bifasciatum; assembly: GCA_008086565.1. Classification (NCBI taxonomy): domain Eukaryota; kingdom Metazoa; phylum Chordata; class Actinopteri; order Labriformes; family Labridae; genus Thalassoma; species Thalassoma bifasciatum. The sequence goes on from RPOG01001511.1 coordinate 9,525, forward strand.
AATAAAACAGCAGCTGTATTTTTGGATGGATGCAGCAGAAGGAAATCTAATATTTTGTGGAACAGATACTGGCTCCACATCGACGCCCTGTTGGGAAACGGAGTCACAGCACAGAGGAAGTTCACAGAAAACCAGAACTAAATGTTAATTTGAAGTAAATATTTTCATTTAATAATGCTTCATCATCAAATCTGATTCAGGTGGAGTCCGTCTTCACTTCCTGAGGACATTTCACTTCCTCTAAAGGAAGAGTTGCTGTAAAGTTTTAGATGAGAATTATGGGTCAAGAAATCAAACTGGAAAGAGGAACTCTCAAATGAAATCTTAACTTTAATAACAGCATGATACAATAAAAAGATAGAGATGATAAAAGTTTGATAAATCACAGATTAATGAGAGAAAAACAAGTGTCAACATCAGTAGTGTGAGGAAAGTTTTGAAGGACAGGAGCAAAGAGAAAACAAACTTAAAACAGCAAACGTTTTAGATACTGATGATGCCTCAATGTATAACTGCAAATATTATAAAAAATAAAAAAAACATTTAATTAGACTGACCATTTTCTGGAAACTCAAAAGGATGAGACCCTGTCCAACATCTTGGAGATACAGAAAAAATACCCAAAGATCCTCGAAAACGACAAAGTAGATTCATTTTTTTGTTCAAGGAGAAAATTTTCCGTAAAATGTAGAACCCTAATTCCTTCAAATAATAATGTAAAAATGAAAAACTGGCTTTATTTGGATTTTTTTCCATGTTGAATCAAATATTTTAGATGAGAAGTCAAATCAATGAGATAAAAAAGTTAAATTTTCTATTGTTTATCCAAATTTCTGTTTTCCCCTCATAATTTTAACTGTATAATCTCAATAAATTGACTTAATGACTTTAAGATTTTGACTTTAAATCTCAGAATTTACTTTCTAATCTCAGAATTTTGACTCTTTTTCTTAATAATATTTACTTAGGATCTTAAAATTTTGACTTTTTCTCTCAAACTGTAACTTTAGATCTTAAAATTTTGACTTTATTTCTTAAAAATTTTAACTTGGAATCTCATTGTCTGACTCTGTATCCCAAAATTTCGTCTTTTTATTGCAAAATTTTGATATCATTATTTTAAAATGTAATCTTTTTATCAAGAATTTGTTTTTACTTTTTTTTCCTCATAATTTGGATTTTTATCTCAAAGTTTTGACTCTTTATTTTGACTTTGAGGGTCAGGCACCAAGTGAAGGGGCTTTTTATGAATATCAATAGTTTGTAGAACAAGTTGAGTAAAAACCTGGACATTTTGGAACATAATTTTACAGCCAAAAACGTAAAAGTCCAAACAGAGCTATAATTGGCGAGCCAGCCAGGAGAACAACATCAAAACCTGCTGACACCTGATTGGCCAAAGCTAAAAGTGGGTCAAGCTCAAAAAAAGACGATTGCTTACGAAACCAAGTCCATCAAAATTGGGGGTCAACTTATTGTGGACATAAAAACAATCAGAAATAACTTACCCCACAGGTACGGCTGTTTTCAGGGGTAATTTTATCCCCCAGAACTAAATTTAGCTCCTTGCTCCAACTGTAGAAGGGTCAATGAGGTGACGTCCCCTTTTTTTGTGTCTGAGTGTAATATTTCCTTCCATCATGAATTGAGTATTTCATCACATGTATTTCTTTATTCTATGAAACCTGTGTTATTTGAACACATCTTTAAACTATTAAAATATAACATGTTTTTTTGTGTTTTGGTTCCTCAAACCCCCAAAATGTCAGGTGGTGCAACCGTCCTGACAAGTATCCACAGTAATTAAACTCTAAAAATTGAATGTCAGTTATTGTAAATGGAAATTAAAAATACAGTGGCATTATTTTATGCNTTCACAAATAAAAGAAATGAAACACACAAAATGAAAATGTATGAGTCACTACAGACACTTGAGAGATACTTGCCAATAATTTCACACAGAAAAAATAACAGGAACATATAAATATATTTTCATATATTTGGTTGCACCACCTGACATTTTTGGGTGCTCAAATTAAAAATACTAAAAAATAATGAACCTAAAAACTTTGAAACGTTGGTCAACTACTGAAATCTGTTAGAACACATAATTCTTCTCTCAGAAATATGTTTTTATCCATTTTCAAAGAACTTTTAAAAAATACATTTTTAGACCCTCTCTTTGTCATTGACCCAGAAGTGAAACTAAACAACCTGCTCTTCATTTTTAAACATGAGCTTTGAATTAATTCATCATTTAAAGTGTTTTCAGACGTCTGTGTTTGATTCCTGGATGTGTAAAGCAGAACTCTTAGTCAGTCAGATTCTGTTTGTTTTATTGTTTTATTTTTACTTTACAGAGATTTCACACGCCTGAAACTTGCCCTGGTTAAATAAGGACAATAAGTGTCAGAATAAAAAGAAATCAGACAGATCTTCGTTGAAAATCTTCCTGAAGGACGGTGTTGATGTTATAAATTTGAAGCTGTTTGACAGAAAAAAGGCTGTTTGATGTTTTCTGATCAGTGCGAGTGAAGCAAGAAGCCGGAGAAGATGCTGAACCCGTCTGGTTTTCCGATCATCCCCTTGTAGTCTTTAGTCTCCAACCAAAACTCCTGGTCCCTCTTCATGTAGACGGACAGTCCACCTGAGGTCACCTGGAAGCAGGAGCAGAGTTTAGTGAAGCTAAATGTTCACAGATGAATCCTCTGAGTCTTTAAATGTTCGTACCTGTCTCTTGTAGCGGCTGAAATCGCAGAATTTGGACAGCTGCACGTTATCGAGCTTCATCAGCACGCACAGTCTGTCCTCGATGGAGGCGTGAAACACAAAGTGGTACGTCCCCGGGACACGACACCTGAGGCCCAACAAACATCCTGAGATCCAACAAACTTAATTCAAGCCAGAAAACTCCAGGATTTGTGTGATTTTCTCACCTGAAGTGTCCTGTCTCTGTGTTGAAGTCGTTCTCGATGTTGGTGATGACGGTTTTGAAAGTGATCACAGTGTTTTTGCCCGGAAGTTCACTGGATATTCTGGCAACACTGAAGGCTGCTTTCTGCTGCTCTCCAGCAACTCTGCATCCAAAGAGGAGAAGAACGCAAAATAAAACCCAATCCCAATGAAGTTTGGATGTTGTGTAAAATGAAAATAAAAGAAAGATACAATGTATTTTCAATTGCGTACGCTAAAAAGATGAGATACTTGTTGTTCAAACAGATAAACTACATTGTTTTTCTGCAAACATTTACACATTTTGACTTTGATGCCTGCAAATCGTTCCTAAAAATCTTGTTCAGGTTGAACAAAAGTCTGTTAAAGTTGCTGAAGCTGCAAAAACAGCTTTTTGGATCATTCCACAGGTGAACAGGTTGATTTAAACAGGTGAGTGTCATGATTGGGTATAAAAGGAGCATCATCCCCAAAAGGCTCAGTCCTTCACAAGCAAAGATGGAGCCAGGTTCACCACTTTGTCAACAACTGCGTGAGCAAACAGTCCAACAGTTTAAGAACAATGTTTCTCAACTTTGTCCAACTGCAGGAATTGATGGATTTCATCATCTACAGACCATAATATCATCAAAAGATTCAGAGAATCTGGAGAAATCTCTGCACGTAAGCAGCAAGGCCCAAAACCAACATTGAATGGCCGTGACCTTTGACCCCTCAGGCGGCGCTGCATTAAAAACCCACATCATTGTGTAAAGGATATTAGCACGTGGGCTCAGGAACACTTCAGAAAACCATTGTCAGTTAACACAGTTCATCACTACATCTACAAGTGACAGTTCAAACTCTACCATGCAAAGACAAAGTCACACATCAACAACACACACAAACGCCAAAGAACTCTTTTTGGAAATCATGGACGTGGTGTCCTCAGGGCCAAAGAGGAAAAGGACAATCAGGATTGTTCTCAGNTGTGTGTGTGTGTTACCTGGGTCTCCTTTCTCTCCTTTCAGTCCATCTCGACCGTCTTTGCCTGGAAACCCGGGGATACCTGAGGATTTAAAGATGAGTTGTAAATCAAAATTCATTCATTTACACACACACACACACACACACACACACACACACACACACACACACACACACCTGGTATTCCTGGCATCCCTGAAGCCGAGCACGTGTCGCCTGCATCCAGCAGGGGTGTGACCAATGAGAGCAGAGCGAGGAAAAGGAGGACACGATGCATGATGGGTGATCTAACGAGGAGACGAGGAAGGATAGAAGTTAATTCTAAGAAAAGAAAAGATGGAGAAGGAAGGATGCAAAGAAGAGGATGGATATAAGGAAAGATGAAGATTGAGAACAGAAGAGGGAATAAGGAAGGAGAGATGAAGAGAAAAAGAATAAAGGAAACTAATGTAACGTGAGGACGAAAGAAGAAAAGGAGACAAACACGTTCCAACTTCAGCTGCTCAAACTAATAAATCTGACTGAAATATTTGCAGTATTTTTCATTTTGAGCAATAAAATATGAAGTAAAATCTCTCCAACCCACTTTTTTCTCTTTTAAAATGTCAAACATGCATCTATAGAAACTTAGAAACAGCTACTTCAGCTCATCATCGAAGGTTTTAAATGTAATAAATGTCTGAAACTCACCTGAGGAAACCGACCAGAAGCGAAGGATCTCAAACAGCTCACAGCAAACTGAGCTGAAGCCGCGAGTCGAGCAGACGCCAGAAGAGGAAACGACGGATTGAAAGAAAAAAAAAAAAAAAAACAGTCAGCGACTTCTACATGATCTGATTTTCTCAGAGGATGAAACTTAAAGTTCTGCAAATCTGAGAGAAAGGAGGAGAAGGAAAGAAAGCTGACTAGTTTTATTTCCTCTTTTTCTACAGAAACTGAAATAAGTTGACAAACTTGCACAAACAGAGCATAAAAATCTGGTATCAGAGGAAAAAACAGTTTAGTTTCGACCTGCACAGTCAGGGATATATGTGGTTAATTTGTCTCAGAATTAGAAATTAATGCTGTTTGACATATAGAGAAAATAATGTTCAGCTTGAGGCCTAAAATGTCCTCATTAAGTTCACATGTAACTAACGGTAACTTAATTAATTCTATGTAAAGTTTTCTGATGGCAGATTCTCAATCTAACTTCACTTCCTGCACTTAATCTGAATTTTCTTGCAAAAATGTGTCGTCACGTGGAAGCAAACTGTTATCTCATGTAACGCAACTCGACTGACTTAAAGCGTTTTATGAAATTGTGACAAACTTGTAGAAAAAAAACATCTGGATTATACACTGCCTGGCCAAAAAAAAAAGGGTCATACACTCTAATATTTCATTGGACCGCCTTTAGCTTTGATTACATTCGCTGTGGCATTGTTTCCATAAGTTTCTGCAATGTCACAGAATTATTTCCATCCAGTGTGTCATTAATGTTTCACCAAGATCTTACATTGATGATGGTAGAGTCTGACCACTGCACAAAGTCTTCTCCAGAACATCCCAAAGATTCTCAATGGGGTTAAGGTCTGGACTCTGTGGAGGCCAATCCATGTGTGAAAATGATGTCTCATGCTCCCTGAACCACTCTTTCACTATTTGAGCCCCATGAATCCTGACATTGTCATCTTGGAATATGCCCGTGTCATCAGGGAAGAAAAACTCCATTGATGGAATAACCTGGTCATTCAGTATATTCAGGTAGTCAGCTGACCTCATTCTTTGAGCACATACTGTTGCTGAACCTGAGCAACTGCAGCAACCCCAGATCATAGCACTGCCCCCACAGGCTCGTACAGTAGGCACTAGGCATGATGGATGCATCACTTCACCTGCCTCTCTTCTTACCCTGATGCGCCCATCACTCTGGAACAGGGTAAATCTGGACTCATCAGACCACATGACCTTCTTCCATTGCTCCAGAGTCCAATCTTTATGCTCCCTAACAAACTGAAGACTTTTTTCCCGGTTAGCCTCACTGATTAGTGGTTTTTTCTCATAGCTACACTTAAGTTCCTTTTGCATTGTGCGTGTGGAAATGCTCTTACTTTCACTACTAAACATACTCTTGAGTTCTACTGTTGTTTTTCTTCCATTTGATTTGGCCAAACGTTTAAATGATCTTTTCTGACCACATTCCTTCCTGGAAGACGATGGGTCCCCACTATCCTTCCAGTCTTTAATAAAGCGTTGGACAGTTCTTAACCCAGTTTTAGTCGTTTCTGCATCAATCTCCTTAGATGTTTTCTCTGCTTGATGCCAATGATTTGATTTGACAATGTGTCTGTCTCCATGGTCCTTTAAGAAATGAGAAGTTACTGAGGTTAAATAACTTGTTTCCAGCTGAAAGATAATCACCCATGCAGTAATTATCCAATAGGAGGCTTGTACCTATTTGCTTAGTTAAATCCAGGTGGTGACTTTTATTTTTGGCCAGGCAGTGTATCTTCTTTACTCATTCCTCTCTAATTCTGATGATGTTTTCTGTTATTTTTAGTATTTGATTAAAAAAGATCTTCAAAAAACAGCAGAAGAAGAAACTCAGGGTTTGTGAGTGTTGAATGAAATGACACTAAATTTATTATGATGTAAAGAAATCAAAGCATAAACATCATCAGTTGGAGAAATTTTATTGAAGGCATTCAAAACCAAAGATAAACTTCAAAAACAGTTTTAAAGAGGAAAAGCAGATGGATTCAGAAAAAGTGTCTGATATCAGTTTTCAGCTTTGTTTTTATTAAAAAAGCAGGAAGCCTTTGAAGGTGATGCGTTTGTCCCGAGTGTCTCGAGTTTCCGCGTTCGTCTGTTCTCGTTGGAACGACTCCAGCCAAACCTTCTTACCGACCGCCAGCTCCAGGACCACGCCGCCCGAAAGAACCTGAAACACAATAAGACGAAACAAGACATGAAGAGTTAGGGCTCCACCTTTAATGAAGCTTTTCAAATTCATTTATACAACTGACCCAAAGGGAAAACATCATCTAAAGCAGGTGTTTCACTTTATACTGTATTAATTATGTCACTTAAATGACTCATTAATCTGATGAACAGTTAAGATTAAAAAAAAAACACTGTCATGTTCACTAACCCTGTCAAGTCTCAGGCTCATGCACATTCTCTCTCACATTTTCATTGCACCATTTAATTTAAATGTGTGTATAATTTTATTTTTTCTTCCTTTTGTACAAAGTTTCTAAATTTCTAATTTGTACTTTATATCTGTTTTTGATATATTTGAAATTTCATGTGTATTCATATCTGCTTTTGTACAAAGAGAGCACAGTTAAACTGAAGTCAAATTCATTGTATGCTTCTTGACGATATTTGACAATAAAGCTGATTCTGATTCTTCTAATTGTTTGCATTTACAATTTGTTTAGGTGTCGAACAAAACCAAAGTTTATCTGGTAACGTCTATCATGTCTCACAAAATGTGGACTTTGCATAAGCTTCGTTTATAAAGCTAAAGTTCTGCACAATCCACACTCAAAAACTCTTACAGTTGACTATTTTTTTTAAGAACTGCATATACAGCTCTGGAAAAAATGAAGAGACCACTGCAATGTTTTCAGAAATCAGCATCTCTACATATATGACAGTCTTTCCATTGCAGTGTCTGTTGAATTCCAACACAAACACACCTGTTTCTACCTGCTTCAACCTAATGAGGTACTGATGAGGGGATCACCTGAAACAAATCTTATTTAACGAGGCATGACTCTCCTCTGTGGAGCTGGTGGAGAACATGAGAGACACATGAGAGATGTTATTACAAATCAGGGTTATTCTCCCAAATATTGATTTCTGAATTCTTCCTAAGTTAAAACATTAGTAATGTGTTGTTTAAAATTGAATATGAACTTGTTTTTTGCATTATTTATAGTCTGAAAACAGTGGGATTTTTTTTGGTATTTTGACCTTTTTTCATTTTCTGCAAATAAATGCTCTAAATGACAATATTTGGAATTTGAGAGTAATGTTGTCGGTACTTTATATAATAAAACAAAAATGTTCATTCTACTCAAGCAAATTGCAAAAAATAGCAAAATCAGTGAAACTGAAAAATTTGTGGTGGTCTCTTAATTTTTCTAGAGCTGTAGTGTGATGCAAAAATGTGCTTCATTAATATTAAGAGTTTAAAAAACACTTAAGAAAACACCAGATCAGATGCATGAAATGGTGAAATTGGGAAATGGAGCTGAAATTTCTGGGGCTAAAATAGGATTTTGTGATCGTCTTTAAAACATTTATTATAAAGTTCAGATCCTGATCCTGCCTCTAAAGTTATGAAATGTTTATCTCATAGTTCTGTGATGATGGCAGAAGCATGTTTGACTAAACTCAAAGACTAATTTTTTCCCTTAATTATTATTATTTTTTAAAAATCATCCTTAAATAGAGCATTAAAGTTACTTTCACTGTTAATGAATATTTCGGTAAAAAAGTTTGGGGGCCCCTGATCTAATGGATGGAAGGAGGAGATTTGTTGTTGTTGTTGTTTTATTGTGAGAATTCAACCCTAACTGTCTGTAAATCTGCTGAATTACAACAACCATGTGTTATCAAAGCACTGAAACACACTTATGATCTGAATTTCTCACATTTAGCTTTTCACAAACAAACATTGACAAACTTAGAGGATCATTTACACAAGAACAGTTTTAGGGTGAAACAAAAAAGTATTGTTGGTTACATGGAAACTGTTTCAACCAACCGAAAGTTTAAACAGTTTTGTTCCTGTGCTGCTGAATCTACTGACGGCCTTCTAACAAAATGTGCATTTATTGCACTTTTTCTGCAAGTAGAGAAGAAATTTTTAGCATAAACTCCAGATGATGAGCTCACTTCTTCTTCAGCCTCTAAACCTTTGTTGTATGAACAGCTCCTACAGTTATATCGCCACCTACAGGCCTGACATGATGCTACAGCGTTTTAAGTCCCTCATTGTTTCCATGTCAACAGGAATTTTTTCAGTTTTTTTTTTTTTTTTGCATTTTACGAGGCCTCAGATTCTCTAATTTCAGTCTGAGCTTCTTCCAACAAACCTGACGTCACTGACCTGATCCACGTTCTTGCTGTAATCGCAGAAAGCCAGCGGCCTATCCAGAGCCGTACTGAATATCTTCAGACACATGCTGACCTGGAGACACACACCAACAGCAACAACAGTTTTAGTCCCAACAAATGTGCATAACCAGCTTTTCTGACCATAAGAGGAAGCGGTGGTAGAGCGAGCTGGTACCTTAGCTTGAGACTGGAAGTTGAAGTAATAAAATCCAGAAGTCTTGCAGGTGAACTCCCCCGTGTTTGGGTCAAAGTCGTTATTGTTGTTGATGGTAACGTTCTGATAGGTTATTCTCTACAAAGACAAAGAAATGAGCACACACACATCATGAAGTCAGGGTAAAAGTGACAGAGAAAGGTGTGTGTGTGTGTGTGTGTGGACGGACTGAACCTGTTTGAACTGAGGATAGCTGCTTTCAGTCCTGATCGCGGTGAACGCTGAATGAGTTTGCTGAGCGTTTTGAGCTCCTACAAACAAAAACACACATTTAAACTCTTCAGTCAAATCCAAATTCCACATCTCTAATGTTTTTCCTCAGAGGTTGAGTCGTTACCGCCGCCCGTGTTCTTCCCGTTAGGCCCCGGCGGCCCGCGGCGCCCGTGCTGACCAGCTGCCCCTGGATCTCCTTGGAGCCCTTTAGGACCCATGGGCCCTTGTTGACCTCGACTCCCAATCTCCCCTCGCAACCCCAAGAGTGTTACTGGTACCAGGACATCTTCTGCATTTGCAGCTGGATACAAAAAGATGAACGACAAAATCTGCTGGTCAATATTTGGCCACCAGGGGGCAGCTTGAGCATCTCCATACACCTGTTTCCACCAAGTGGTTCAGTTTGGTTTTTAATTACAGAATTTGTGATTTCTTGGACGTTCCAACATGATAATGATCCAAAACACAAGGACACATGGACCTGCCATTGGCTACAGCAGAATAAAGTGAAGGTTCTGGAGTGGCCATCTCAGTCTCCTGACCTCAATATCATTGAACCACTCTGGGGAGATCTCAAACCTGCAGTTCATGCAAGACAGAGCAAGAATTTACAGGAACTGGAGGCTTTTTGCCAAGAAGAATGGTCAGTTTTACCATCTGAGAAAATAAAGACCCTCATCCACAACCAGCACAAAAGACTTCAAGCTGTCACTGATGTTAAAGGGGAAATACACGCTGTTAAGAACTGAGGGATGTATTTTGTTATTTTCCCAGACTCTCTATTACCTTTGCGAAGTGTGCACTCATGTGTTTGTATCAGGGGCTGTAAGGGACATTATTAAAGATATACACAGTCTGTATGCATCGGGACGGCACTCTGCTGTGCATAATTGAATGTGCAGAGGAGAATTGAGACCACATGGCACAAATGACATCATCATACACATAAGATAACTAACATAAGGCTATTCGGTCTGTTGATTTTTGTTTTTAAAAAGACATAGACCTGATCTATGAGAGGAGTAACCCACTGTTTTATTTTCCCCACCACTGTGACAGTGGGTGCACTAGATATTGCACTATTATAAAAAAGTAGTCTCTTTATTTATCATCAGGTTTTTTTCAGTTGTGATATGAGCTGAACTATGATATGGCACCATGGTAGAAGCAATAACCTGCCTTGTTTTATAACATGTTCTTTGCAATAAATCATGATTTTGTCATCAAGTAGCCTTTTTCCAAAAAATCCATCTTGGAAAAAAGGGGTTGTTTTATTTCCAGGATAGTCTTATATTTGGGTCAACGTGGTATGCTGCTTACACAACTATCCATATCTGGTTTACACGCCACCCACAAAAAAGGCACGGTTGGCTGTGCAAACAAACAGGTTTAGGTTTTACTGATCCATATAAACTAAACTGATATAAACCTGATATAAACCTGATCACTTGATTAAAACAGGGCTAAAGACTCCGGTGAATTCTGTATTTTCACCTGGCTCTCCTTTCTGTCCCTTTGCTCCGAGGAGTCCATCTCTGCCAGGAGATCCATTGACCCCGTCGACTCCATTGCAGCTGCACTGGACTGACACCAGAAGTGAGGCCACGCCCACCAGAGACGCCAACCAATGAAAACCTCCCATGGTCCAAAACGCTGTGACTGAAATACAGAAGATTGAAAATAATGATAAAAGTCAAGATGTTGTGAACTTCTAGAGATCTTAACATTTAAAGCAGTGATTCCCAAACTGTGGGCTGCGGCCCCCTGGTGGACCGTAAAGGTATTGCAAGCTGGCCACCATATCATTTCCAAAACGGTATGAATTTTGTTTTTCCTTCAAGTATGAGTCATGTGACATCAAATGAGGGACAAAACATGACAGTTTTTGACCAAGAAACAGGAATTTTTGAGAACAAGCTCAGGGGATATCAAAGTAACAAAAATGTTTGAGCACATCATTCCTTTATTTTCACTCTTCAATAAAAAATAAAGTGCTCTGAGAAGGCTTTATTTTTTCACCTCCATTCTTAAGGGGTTGGAGATGAACTGCAAAATCAGTTCAACCAAGAGTTTAAGCATGTGCTCGTTTCTCCTACATGTCCTGTTTCATCTCAGCTTTTCTCAACATGAAACTCTAAAAACAATTCAAAAATATAACCTTTAAAAGGAAAAGAATCAGGCACACTTCATTTATCCACATAAGAAATTAAGGAGTTGTAGTCGGCTTTATACAGAATATAAACATGGAGGAAATATGAAAAGAGAAAAAAGTCAAATACAAGAATCATATCTAAAGGTATAGACAATCTATTGAACAAAATGTGGAAGTCCTTTCACAATGTAATTAAAAAAAGAATTATGTTAACCAAAAAAAACAATCGACAGTTTTTATGTCAGAAGAGAGATCTAAGGATGCTCTGCAGAAAACTAACAAACAAAACAACACAAAAAATTCATTCATAAATGTGAAAATATTCCAAAAATCTCTCTGTGTTTTTAAAAAAAAATCAGAATCAGAAAACTGTTTTACTCACCGCTCGAGTTTCCCTTCACACCAGTGAGGATTCAGAGCTACAGGAGAGGATTTCCTCTTTTGGTGAACAAATCAAGACTTCTTTTTTTTTTTTTTTTTGGATTGCAGATACATCACAAACTCACACACTCAGGGTGCACAGAGCGCATAATGTTCAGGAAATGAAACTTGTCGTTTGACAAAAAGACTCATCTGTTCCCACATGTTTTTGCAGGCGTTGTTGGTCTCAGTATTTTCTGAGGATAGTGTTTGAAAAGTTTAAATAAAACTTAAAAATGTGAAATTGTGCGACTTTGGAAGCTGAGGATGTTTGAACCAACCACAAATTTGAAAGTTATTGAATCTTAAATGACCAATTCTACTTTTCTGATACGCTGTCTATTCTTTCTTTCTATATTTCTGCTCACTTTTTTTAAACATGCTATGAAAGATTAAATTATATAAGCAAAATAACAAAGGGTTAGGACTGGATAAGTTTTATCAACTTCATCCTTCACCCTTTTGGGTCAGGCATAATGTTGCTATAGAGCTTTTTTCTTGTATTTTTTTTTCTTTTTTTTTTTTACAAAGCACATTGTACAACGGATTTACTTTGGCATCTTTTAACCTGTTGGAATAAATTAAATGAATGACTGAATGAAAGTCCTTTAATGTAATTTTAATCTTATTCCTCTCTAAAACAGAATAAAAATACGTTCCAGATCAAAACCTTAAGCCTCGTAGAAAAATTGCAATAGATTATATTTTGCAGTGTTGGGTGTTACAGTTGTGCTCATCAGTTTACATACACAGTTTACAGAATTGATGATTTCTTATCCCTCCTACATGAAAATGATCTAGATCACAAGGCCATGTTGACCTGCCATTGGCTATAATGGGAATAAAGTGAAGGTTCTGGAGTTGCCATCTCAGTCTCACAGGCAATGGGAAATTAAGCACTGGGGTATGGAAAGTTTTTATCAGGGTCACTTTGGAAGTTTCTGTTGTCATTATGATTTAAAAAGAGTAAACACAGTTGTTTGTTTACAAATGTCTTCACCTAATCACTAACTATGAGTGAAAGAGAAGTTTTTGTGTTATCATCCATATTTTCTGAAAAAAAGACAAGAAATCATAATTTCTACCAGGGTATGTAAACTTATGAGCACAACTGTAATGAGGTTCTTGGGAGAGTTTTAAAATGCATTAAGATGAAATGAGTGTGAGACAAAAAAAATAGGTCTCTTTTAAAAATATGCAACATCTTATTCTCACAAAAGCACTTCATCTCAGCACTAGTAAGTTTGAATTGACTGACAAAAAAATATAGCAGAGAATGGTTTAAAGTTCCTCTGTTTACAAAATTAAAAGGGGAATGGGGAACAAGTGGATTAAAATACAGTTTAATGGATGCTTCAATAATACCAGAAAAGCAGATTTGTGTTTTCTAACACATTTGTGCTTCCATCATGACAAAACAGCAAATTACAACATCTCACTTTCATAGAAATCAGACTTAAAGGTTTGGACCAACCAGTATCTGAGCGCTTTGATGAAGCAGTCAGGAGTTAAACAGCTGACACTGTGCGCCATCATGTGGCCACAAAGAGACACCAACCTCCAAAACAACTCAAGCTCTGGGCTCTAAAAAGCTGCATGTTTCCTGGGGGCCTTGTTTTGTTGGTGTTTTAATTTTGGGAGAATTCACTAAGAGTGAGGTCTCTTTTTCAAGGGGCAATAAACCAAACCAGAACAGAACAAAAACCCCACATTATCAGAGAAAAAATAATAATTTTAGGGCTTTTTGAGGGGTTTGTCATTCATGAAAGACAATGGTATCATCAGCATAAAGATAAAACCAATAGTTTTTAAACTTGTTTCCAATGTCGGAGCGAAAAGAGAGGTGGTCCAAGGATGGAGCCCTGGGGTACTCCTGAAAAAGTGCCTTCCATTTTCTTTGCTTTTTTCAGCTTCAACTCAATACCTTTCACTGCAAAAATGGAAATCTAAGCAAGTCATTCTGTCTTATTTGTAGTGAAAATTGTCTTATTTTTCTTGATTTGAGCCCCATTCACCAGACCAGGTCATAAAAATGTCTTAATTCAAGTTTTTTAAAGACAAAAATGAGGTGTAAATTGCTTGCAACAAGTCAAAAAAATCTGCCAATGAGATAAGACGAAATTTGCTCCTGAAGTTTCTTGAAACTATAAAGATGTCTTGATACAAGAAACTACTGTTACAAACAATTCAGACCTCATTTTTGTCTTCAAATAACTTGAAATAAGACATTTCCCAGGACTTATCAGTAGAATGTGGCTTGTATCAAGAATAATAAGACAAATTTGACTAAAAATAAGACATAATGACTTGCTCAGATTTCAGTTTTTGCAGAGTTGAGGTCTTTCACTGAAATGTAATGAATTTCGATTGTTGTCCTCTTTTTGATCCTCAAAAATATAAAGAAAGCACCAGATCAAACAGTTAGTAGCAAAATAAAACCGACTTTTTAACTTATTCAACGACAAATATGAATGAGTGACTCATTTGTTTCATTATTTATTTTGCTCAAACAGGAAAAGACCAGAGATGAGTCAACAACAAGTTAAGTCACAAATCTTGGGGAAACTATAGAAAAACAGCTTTAATAAGAAATATTAGAGAGTGCAGAGTTAGTCAGTCGTCACAGAGATTGTTTTAGGGGAAATTCTCAGAGGAAGTTCGCTCAAAGTGCCAATGCACGGGAACAGTTTGTCTGTGAATGTGTGTGTGAAGGTGTGTATGTGTGTGTTGGTCTCTGGATCATAGAAGATCAGTTTCCCTCTGTTCCAGTCGAGAAGAAGTCTGATTTTATGGAGTTTCCTCTTCACTCGGAGAACAGCCGGTGGAGCTCCAAGGAGGCGTGCGCTGTATTTCCCTCCGTAGAACTCGATTTGCCAAAAACCTGATTTCATTCGTCCCTTTTTCTGCGTCGACTTCGCGGCCAAACCGACGAACCAGGCTGGATTATCCCCGACCTCGAAGTCCAAACTGTGAGTCCCAGAGTGAAAACCCTCGGAGCCCCAGACGGAGCGGTGGTAATCGTTCCTCTCTGGGTTTTCTGGAAGTTTCTGTCTCTCTCTGTGACTCACGCTGGTCAGATATTCGGATAAAATGAACTCTGGGTTTGCAGTGTTTGGATCCAGAATCACAGGAGTGTAAGAAACCATGTCTTTCAGCTTTTTCCAGATTCTGAAGCTCAAGTTTCCCAAGTGTTTGGCTTCGTCGATGAGAGCTCCTGAAATTAGCTCTGGATCCTCCTGAAGGGGGCGCTGTTGGAGTCTTTTTACTGCAGACTTGTAGTTCTGGAGTAAAGCAACATCCTCAGCTCTTAGTTCTTCTTCTGTGACTCTGATTGTTTCTGAAAGAGCTGCTATCTCATTATCCAGACCTTCGATCTCCTCCTGCATCACTCGACTCTTCCGCTCCTCTTCCTCCCTCACCGCACAGATCCTCACCTCTTCTTCCTCTTCCAGAAACTCCTGAAGCCTCTTAAACTGCTCTTTAATCTGCATCTCTGTGTTTCTCGCCTGGACTTTTATATATTCCGCTGCTTGCTCACAGTTTCCTCTCACTTCTTCAAAGATCTTCAGTTTTTCTCGTAAAGGTTTGAGAGATTTCTGCAGCTCCGTTCTGTGATCCAGAGCCAGCTCGTGCAGAGGTCGAAACCTATGATCCGAGTGTGTTTTTGAGTCTCGACAGATGAGACACGCCGGCTCCTGATGGTCCAGGCAGAAGAGTTTGAGTTTCTCGGCGTGCAGGCTGCAGAGAGCCTCCGTTCCCCCTGCAGCTCTCAGCTCTCGCTCCAACATGAAAGACTCGCACAGATTCTTTAACGCCAGGTTACACGGCGGCTCGGCTCTCGACGATCGCCTCTTACAAACGGGACATTCCTGCAGCGGCTGTTCTCTCCACCAGCTCTGCAGACAGGATTTACAGAAGCTGTGGCTGCACGTGAGAACGACGGGGTGTTTGAAGATGTCCTGACAGACCGGACAGGTGAGATCCTCCTCTGACCGGAACGACATTTTAACCCAGACTCAAAACAAAGCAGGAGGAATCTTAAACAACGTGTCACTCGGTGCTGGTTGATTTATAGCTCCCTGAAAAAAACACTGCAGGAGTTTTTTTTCACCTTTGACTCCTCGTTCCTGAAACATTCAGCTGCCTGGTTTCACTTCCTGGAGGAGGAACTTCAGACTGTTTCCTGTTGGTTTGTGGTGAGAAGGAGGCGGAGCTACATGAAGGTGAGTCTCCTTTTACAGTGGGTTTGTCATTCATCCAAAACAGGAGCTGAGAATCACATCTAAAACATCATTTACCAAAAATATCAGATGAATTAATACAGTTTGTTTTCTAATCTAGAGATATGACTTCACTTCTACTCACCACAACAACAAAAAACAAACTTTTTACAGGATTACAAATAAAACTGCTTAAATCTCTGGATCATTTTCATTTCTGTATTTTGGTTTAATGAGCTAATGTTTTGTTTTTTTTGTTTTTTTCAAATCCTCCCAAGACCAGAGCTAATGAATGAATCTCTCCTCTTTACTTTCATTTATGGATAATGAGAAATAAAAAAACACATAATTATCAAAGCAGAAATGATACAAAATGATTTGATGAGTATTTGAAAAATTTGATACAACATGATTTGATTAATATGATACAGTATATTTTACACAATGCATTGTAATTTAATCAAGTTTATACAAAACAGTTTGAGCAATTTGATATAATAAGATACATATTCACAATTTGTTATGTTCAGATATGATTTGATCAATTTCATAAGATACAAAATGCTTTAATAAAATATGATCAACTAAATACATTTTAATCCAATTTGATCAATTTGGTATAATAAGAGACATTGAAACAATGTGATGCAATGTTCATGGGAAATTATACTATTTTACATATATGAAATGATAGAATTTGTTACAATACAGTTTGATACAACGTAATTCAATACAATTTGATTCATTTGATTCAATGGGACACAGATCGATCAATTTGATTGGACACGTTTACAATTCGATCACTCTGGTCGGATACAGGCCAATCAAATTGATCTGATACAATTTGATCAATTTGATAAGATATGATAAGTTTTAATAAAATGATAGGATACAAATTGATTCAATTTGTGAACGATTTAATGTGATATGATACAAAATGAATTGATAAGATAGTTTTATGTGATATTATTTGTTGTGATGTGATACAATGTGATATCCTACAATAAATTATATAAGCTGTGTTAAAATAAAATTCAAAACAATGCAGTTGAGTATGATACAATGCAAAAAAATGCAATAAATTCAGTTATATTATGGGATATGATTTGATGCAATTTGATATAATTAATCTGCCATGAAAAAAAATGCCACACACTCTAATATTTTGTCGAACCGCCTGTAGCTTTGATTTTGGCACGCATTCACTGAGGTATCGTTTTGATAAGCAACCCCAGATCATAGCACTGCCCCCACAGGCTCGTACAGTAGGCACTTCATCACTTCACCTGCCTCTCTTCTTACCCTGATGCGCCCATCACTCTGGAACAGGGTAAATCTGGACTCATCAGACCACATGACCTTCTTCCATTGCTCCAGAGTCCAATCTTTATGCTCCCTAACAAACTGAAGACTTTTTTTCCGGTTAGTTTTACTGATTAGTGGTTTTCTTAAAGCTACACTTGAGTTCTCTTTGCATTGTGCGTGTGGAAATGCTCTTACTTTTATTATTAAACATAATCCTGAGTTCTACTGTTGTTTTTCTTTGATTTCATTTGACCAAATGTTTAAGTCATTGATTTTCAACCTGTGGTCCGGGGCCCCAAGTTGGGCCGTGAAAGTATTGCAAGTGGGCCGCCAAATCATTTCCAAAATAGTATTATTTTTTGTGTGTGTTTGGGGTTTTTTTTCTATGGGGTCATATAAAGTTCAAAACATACAAGATAATGTATGAAATGTTAAAATTCAGTTACACTTTAAAGGATATTGAAAATACTAAAAAAATTTATGTATAAAAGGTGGTCTGAGAGGGCATCATGTGGCTCCCATATTTATGGAACGGGGAGGGAAATGTTGAGATTTTAGAGTGGGCCCTGAGCTGGGAAAGGTTGGGAACCTCTGGTTTAAGTGATTGTAGATCAATCAGAATTTATGTCTGACCACATTTCTGAGCAGTTTCTGCATCAATCTCCTTAGATTTTTTTCTCTGCTTGATGTCAATGATGTGACTCTTCTTAAACAGATTAACATCTTTTCCACATCGCAGTAATTATCCAATAGGAGGCTTGTATCTATTTGCTCAGTTAAATCCAGGTGTTGATTTTTTTTTTTTTGATCAGGCTGTGTATGAATCTTATTTCAAAGTATCACAGGCAAAAACGAAGGTCTAAGCTTCTCATGGATATTTTGAACCTCAAACATTCTCGTCTCAGTCGTCTGTCCAGTTAAAAAGCCTCATACAGGTTCTTTAAGTCCAGGTTTTAACGCGGATTACTCTGTAAGACCTGGATGTTCTTGTTTCACTCAGATGAAGTTGATGCCGCATGTGAGAAAAACTCGATCTCTAAAGACGTCCTGAAAGACCGAACACGATCATGCTTTTTGAACACAGCTAGTTCCTTTATCGGGATGATATTTAGATTTTTATTTTTCCAGTGCTGCATCCTGTTCTTCTTCTGACTGAGCTGAAACTTTGTCTCTTTATTTCCTGTCAGTCAAAGATGACGACACAGGGCGTTGAGTTCTAAAGAATAAACCTCATGAATACAAACCGTAATGCTGCTTTGACATCTGATGATAAAGTCGACGTACCTTTGGGTGGAAGAATGCAAAACAAAACATGACGAGTTCTGTCTTGTGCACCGTCTGCATGGAAAAACACACATGAAACCAAAGTAATTCACACAACTCCCATAGCAACGGGTTGGTTTACGTCAGGCCACAGCGAGAAAGTAAAAGCAGGTTCATTGAAAAGATTATGGTGAAAGAAAATGATGTAAGGAAGACCCTCCTACTCAGAAAGAATGGTGTAAAAACAACATGATATGGAGACTTTTATTCATAATCAAGACTTCAACAAACTGTTTGCCAAAGAAAATGGAAAAAATGAACTGACTTTAAAACTCATCAAAAAATCTGAAGAGCATCAACTCTTCGTAACCGACACCAATGTTTATATATTTATCGTTTATTTGATGTGGACGTCACGATAACATTGGACAAACCAGATGCTTTGTTTGAGCATCTTAGCACAGGTGCTAATTCTCAACACTTGTCCACAGGAGGCTTTTGAAATGATAAAGTAATTGAAATAGTGACAGAAAGTTGAGAAGAAAAGGAAGAAAGAAGAAGAAGGAGGAAAAAAACAAACAAACAAACAAATAAAACAGTGTATTATAACATTACAGAGATAATAAAAGCAGTTATTATAAATCAAATACATACATATATGTTGTAAAGCAAAGGTAATATGATAAAGCAATCATCCCATCAAAATTATTCATGTGAGCAATGTTGTTTTCATTTTAGCCGTTGTTTAAGTCCTTTGTTCAAAGTTTTACTGTCAGTTTCCAGTTTTAGATCATTGGGAAGGGAGTTGTTTGTATGAAATGTTTGTTTTCATGTTACTGTAGTGAAAAAGCAAATATAAGTTAAAGAAAAGAAAACGTTACGGCCTACATTTATCACATGGAGGAACTAAAATTCACAAAATGAAAGATAAACAAAGACAACAATCAACTCAATGGCGTTTGTGTGTGTTGTTGATGTGTGACTTTGTCTTTGCATGGTAGAGTTTGAACTGTCACTTGTAGATGTAGTGATGAACTGTGTTAACTGACAATGGTTGGACAAAGTTGAGAAACATTGTCTGATAATTCAATCTTTTGGTTTCTTGTAGTTGTTTTGGTTTTGTTGCCTTTTAGTGTTTTGCTCCAGTGTTTCTGTGGTTGTTTCCTGGTGTTTCTTGTTGTGATTTTCCCTTGTGTTCACTCTCTATTCCTGTGTTCTTAGTTGTTCTTGAGTTTCCCTCCTGTTTGATTGGCCCTCATGTGTTTCACCTGTGTCTCAGGTCACACCTGTGTGTGATTAGTCCTTTGTCTGTATCGTCCTTGTCTTGAGTTCAGTTTCTTGTAGGTGTGTTGTCAAGTTCTTGTCTCCTGTGTCTCTCGCTGTGTCTTAGATTTTCTATTTTCATGAGGTTTGGGACTTTTGAGTTTATTTCTAATAAATCCTTTTGGGTTAAATTCTGCTATCGGCTCCACCTCGACTGGTGTTTCTTGTTGTGATTTTCCCTTGTGTTCACTCTCTATTCCTGTGTTCTTAGTTGTTCTTGAGTTTCCCTCCTGTTTGATTGGCCCTCATGTGTTTCACCTGTGTCTCAGGTCACACCTGTGTGTGATTAGTCCTTTGTCTGTATCGTCCTTGTCTTGAGTTCAGTTTCTTGTAGGTGTGTTGTCAAGTTCTTGTCTCCTGTGTCTCTCGCTGTGTCTTAGATTTTCTATTTTCATGAGGTTTGGGACTTTTGAGTTTATTTCTAATAAATCCTTTTGGGTTAAATTCTGCTATCGGCTCCACCTCGACTGGTGTTTCTCACGATACCTGACACATTGTTGTTAAACTGTTGGACTGTTTGCTCACGCAGTTGTTGACAAAGTGGTGAACCTGGCTCCATCTTTGCTTGTGAAGGACTGAGCCTTTTGGGGATGATGCTCCTTTTATACCCAATCATGACACTCACTGTTTAAATCCACCTGTTCACCTGTGGAATGATCCAAACAGATGTTTTTGCAGCATCAGCAACTTTAACAGACTTTTGTTCAACCTGACTCATTTGCAAAAAAAGCAACAAAACGTTACAGCAAGACATGTTTGTTATGGTTTGTTGACAACCATCTGCATTTTTCTTTGCAGCATTAAGTCATTCAGGCCTTTTGTCATGCAAACTGAAAGTCTTTTCTCATCATTTGTTGATGCACTGAAAGTTCCTCCCCCCACACACACACACACAGAGATGTAAAAGCATCTCAAGCTCTGATTGGTCAGTTTTCTCTTTTTACACAACACAAACCACATTTCTATCCTCCATGTGGTCGTCGTGCACAAAACCACTTCTCCTTTTCGAGCTCTTCTCATAAAAAACCTTTAAAGCTGCAGTAAAATGTTTTAGTACTGGAGCTAATGCATGTGAACATGTGGGCTGAACCCCCCCTCCGCCCCCCCGGTGGGTGTGCCATGTTGTGTTGATGCCTTGCGGGTTCATGTTGTCTGATCTCTACATCCTCTCTCTAACCTCTAACATTAACATCATTTTCAGCTCCGTTTCTTCATCTGTTTCTGATTTTACAAAATAAGAGCGTAATAAAACAAAAACCTGTTCATCACCTGGATGTTTTACCATCACTCTGCCTCTGTTTATTTATAGATCCTCCTTCAAACACACTTTTTTTTCTCAGTCACACAACAGGAAAGCATTAAAGAGGGCGGGTTACATGTCTCCTCCTATTGGTTGGCTCTGCACCAATCACCTTACATGAAGTCAAACACTACAGGATGTTTTACCCTCAACAGTATCAGAGCCCTCACTGTCACACAAAGACGCTTTTTTATCCTCTCTCTGATCTTTTATCTGGATTAAACTCACCTGGTCCAAGCAGCAGCTCATCGTCTTCTTTCTGCAGGTGAGAAACAAACAAAGCTTTATGTTTTTATTCCTCACACAGAGAGAAATACCTGAGAGGCTTTGAATATTTTCCAACAATGAAAGAAGAGTCGGCCTCAAAGGAAAGCAGGTCGAGTTACATAAGTACAGGTACAAGTCTGTGTTTACTGGAGTCATTCTGAGTCAAAGAATCTTTAAAGTAAGAAAAACAACCAAAGAAAAAATACACAAAGTGATTTTAAATGTGGTAAAGTTTACTCAGTGTCCGTCTTTCCATCAATAACATCCAAACACAGCTTTTTGAGTCAACACTTGTTAAATTTGAAGACTGAATTGATCTTTATATTTCCTGTTTAATGTAAAATTCAATCTGAAAATACCAAAAAGTATCACAGAGTTAAGATTCAAGCTACTTCATGGTGGAAAATCTTAAAGAAAGAAACTACCAAAGGGGATAAAATCGTCTTCATTTATGGAAAAGTTTGAATTCTATTCAATTACTCTGGTTTTAAATCACCATGTTGGGTTTTTATGAAGTTATTTATGAGCTACAAAAGCAAACAAGAGCATCAACAACTTTATGGAGCAGTTTGAATGTTTGTGACACTTGTTGAATTTGTATTAAAATAAAGACTTTTTAAGAATAATTAATAGGAATAAAGCAACCCTGGAGTATCCAAACAGCACTTGTACGTGATTATTAGAAAAACTCAGCTGCACTTTCCTCCTCCGTCTTTCACTTACTGAGAAATTTAGTGGTAAAAAAGCAGAAATGACTCTTTCATCAGCAAAATGTGAGTGATTTTACACAACACAATTACATTCATGTCCCTCCGAGTGTGTTTTAGAGACATTTATTTTTCTTTTTTTTACCTCCTGAGACCTGTTTTTTTTGCCTTGTGTGTATTTTTTATTTCACTTTTCTATTTGGGATAAGTAACATCTAATAAGTTTGAAAACTAAACTTGGTCTTTGTACAGATTTGTGCTGTTTCTTTCACTGAACTGAGGATTTTCTGGGGAAAAAGCAGTAGTGCTAAGGATAAAATCTGTTCCGTTTCCCATAAGCCCTCACCCCCCCACAGTTGTGCTTTTGTTTCAGTTTGTCTTGGAAAATAAATGGAGAGTAGATCTTCTTTTTTACTCTACTTTTCCTTATTCAAGACAAATTTTTGCTGGTTACAACGTGACAAGGTAACACGTTTATGAACAGCTGATGTTTGGAACAGGACAAGAAGCAAACTTTAAAGTTTGAAACTAAATTTAAGAGTAGATTTCATCATCAACCTGCTGCAAAATAAATCGACCAATGGATACAAATAAAGTGACAAAACCAAACAGCTTCAGAATCTGTCAGAAACAGGAGTGTTGAGTGTCTGATTCAAAGGGCTCCTGTTTTTCCTATTTTTGCCGGATGTGATCAGACGTCATGACGGAGCAGAGCTGAACTGGAGACACGTCTGATGTAATTTGGTCATTATCTGATGGTTTCTGTGAACAATCTCTGATGTTTTGGTCAAAGATCAATTGAAAGATTCTGCTCATGAATGACAGACGAGCTGTAATCAGCCAGGAGCAGATCAGGTTAACAGAAGATAAACAAAGAAAATAAACAAACCCTTCAGACTCATGTTTACATTCTCTGAGACAGTCAACAAGAAACTGGTCCGATCAGAATTAACATGAAAGACAAAAACCTGAAACTTTTTTTTACCTGACAGCTGATGTGATACTGAATCCCTAAACACAAGCTAAAGGCTAAAACAGGAGCTAAAGGCTAAAACACAAGCTAAAGGCTAAAACATGAGCAAAAGGCTAAAACACAGGATAAAGGCTAAAACACAAGTTAAAGGCTAAAACAGGAGCTAAAGGCTAAAACACAGACTAAAGGCTAAAACATGAGCAAAAGGCTAAAACACAAGTTAAGGGCTAAAACACAAGCTAAAGGCTAAAACACAAGCTAAAGGCTAAAACAGGAGCTAAAGGCTAAAACACAAGCTAAAGGCTAAAACAGGAGCTAAAGACTAAAACACATACGAAAGGTTAAAACACAGACAACAGGCAGAGCTAAAGGCTAAAACGTGAGCAAAAGGCTAAAACATGAGTTAAAGGCTAAAAAAAATTACAATAGTTTAAACACTGGCTAAACGCTTAAACACAAGCCAAAGGCTAAAATGAAAGTTAGTGGCTAAAACACGGTCTAAAATCTTAAATATACGCTAAAGGCTAAAAAACGAGCCAAGGCTGGAACATAGATGACAGGCAGAGCTAAAGGCTAAAACAAGAGTTAAAAACTTAAATATAGGAATAAGGCTAAAATGTTGGGTTAAGGCTTAGACACCAAGCTAAAAGTCAAAACACGAGCTGGAGGCTAAACTTTAGGCTAAATCTTTTTCTAAAGGCTAAAACACAAAAAACCTGATATGTTTTTGTCCCTGCAGCTGTTGTGAAGCTGAGTGTTTTTTGTTTGTGAGCTTCATTATTTCCTCTGTGTGTTTCTCATCAGTGAATCTGTGACTGTAACAAGCTGAAGAGCATTTAGAGCTGAGCTGCTTTAAAGGGTTAAAAATGTTGGAAAAGCACCAAACATCATCATTTTATTCTTATTGTTATTGAAGTCAAATTAAAAAAAAACAGATCTGAGCGTTTAATGACAGAAAAATGACACATATGTGAACATTATTTTAATGTGGAACAGTTGAATGAGCCTGATTCTTATGTAAGTTACATTTCTCAGTAAACTGTGTCAGACTGAGCAAATGAAAACACTCCAACATGATTGAAACTGTTTGAAGGGTTTGGCAGACAGTCATGATGCCTGGAGGATGAATAAATTATTAAAACTTTTAGATCCATATCATTGTGACAGGCTCCTTTAGGATTCCTCTGATTTAGCCTAAAGTTAAAGGTGCACACCCTCATTTAAGGATCACAAACAAAACTTCACTTCAAGTCATTAACCTGAATCTCTATCCCGGCTTTACCTCTTTCTCTTTCTTTCTAGGAAGGTAAAAAGTCCAAAGAAATAATATATTTATACCCAACACTGTTCAAAATGACTAAATCAGCTGTGTTCGAAACTTCTGGGTGATTAAATCCCCAAAAGTAAATGTTTTGTCTAGAAAGTGTTTGGAAAGAAACTGTCTCAGATTAATAATTTGTCAAACTGTCTGACAAATAATTCAACTTCTCTTAATCCAGCACTAATCCTTAAAAGTGTGCGCTTAAATTTATGACAGGTTTTTGGATACAAGCACCAGACTAACGGTGCATGTGATTAATAAAACCTGCAAAACTTTTGCAAATGTTTGGTTTTTTTCAGTTTTGTCTGACAAACTGGGGCTGCATTGACCACTTTTTCGAGTATAAATATTCTAAAAGAGGGAATAAAAGTGTCAAACCCTCTGGAAACAACCTGAGGTTAGAGTTTAAGAGAAGCTCTCCCTCCATTTCTGATCTCTTCAGTTATTTTATTGCCTTTTTTGGATAATAAATGTCGTCCTCTAATCAGCAGTAAACAGAGTTTATCAGCTCGTCCGTTTCTGTAACAAAGGCAGTAAAGTGCAGAAAGCCTGAGTGAAGAGCTGCAGACATCCAGGTGCTCGCTCAAAGCTTCAGGTTTCACTGGAATTTAACTCTTTGTTCACTGCAAAATCCTTTTGAGAGGAGCTTAAGGCTAAAGGTGGAAAAATACTCAAATAATTACAGCTGTGGAGGCACAGTTAGGTCTGCAAATTTTTAAAGCAACAGCAACAAAAAACACTTTCTTATTTCAGCAAAACTTCTTCAAATGGAGCTGAAATGATTTACAAACAACTGCAGACGCTGAAAAAGAAAAACTGAAATCAAGCAACAATTAAAAACACAAAGAATACTTTTCTCATACAAGGTGGAGTCAAATTCTGACATATTAAAGCTGCAAGAATCAACATATTCTGCAACTGTTGTGCATGAAAACATGTTTCTTCTCTGTGATATTTGTTTGTTTAAGTGACAGAAGCAGAATCATTTAAGTGTTTTAACTTAAAGAGGCTGTGAGGACTTTCTGAGTGATCTTGAAAAAGTCTCATCTCTAGAAATACGCCTCATCATAATCTTTAACTTAACCTCTTAAGACCCCTGCATTTTTCAGACCTTATAAGTATAAAAAATAAACTTGGTCTTTGTATTGGAAGTTATGTTTTTAGTGTTATTAGTTAGCTACTAGTTTTTCGTTAACAGTGTTATTGTCCAAATGGGTGTAGAGTTCTGATATCACCAAAAGATGACGGGGAAGTGTCCCTAAATATGTCTAAGAGATTAAAGTTTTAAAAAAATAAGTTTCATGAGTCTGAGAGGTAGAAATGTTTTGTCCACATATGTGGACGCCAGGTCTTAAGGGGTTAAAATGAGAAAATCAGGGAAATATTGATTATTTCTAAACGCTATTAAACAGGAGCTGCACTGTCTGACTGAAAAAAGGAACAGGAGAAAGCTAAAAAGGAGAGTGAGAGAGCACACAGTAAAGGCTAAAACATGAGCTAAAGGCTAAAACCTGAGAGTCTATTAATAAAATGAAGAGCCTGGTTACGTTTGGGGCTGCACGGTGGAGCAGCAGGTAGAGCTCCAGCCTCACAGCAAGTAGGTCGACGGTTCGATTCCCCGTTTGGGCATGGTTGGTCTTTCTGTGTGGAGTTTACATGTTCTCCCCGTGCATGTGTGGGTTCTCTCTGGGTTCTCCAGCTTCCTCCCACAGACCAAAAACATGCCCACGTTAGGTTAACTGATTATTCTAAATTGCCCGTAGGTGTGAGTGTGTGTGTGAATGGTTGTTTGTCTCGATGTCAGCCCTGAGATTGACTGGTGACCAATCCAGGGTGAACCCCACCTCTCGCCCAATGACAGCTGGGATAGGCTCCACCCACCTGTGACCCTGAATATCAGGATAGACGGTTAAGAAAATGGATGGATGGAGGCTACGTTTGCTCTGCTTGGTGAGGTTGGAGTTGGTAGATGAGACCTGGTAGGACACAACCAGGATTCACTAACATTACTGACACGTCTCAGAGCACCGAGCTGTGAGTGGCGCTAAATGTAGCTGCTACTAAACTACGCTACTAACTCCCAAAGTTTGCTTGTTGTGACGTTTCACACAACGGCGCTACATAACTGTAGAGTTAATGCAGAGTTAAAAAGATTCTATTTCCATTTAGTTTTAAAAAAAACTGATTATAAATCTATGTTTTACTTATTTTTATAAACATACAGAATATAATATAATATATGGAAGCATGCAAACAGCAGCAGATAAAGACAGACAGAAGTTGGCAGCTGCTGTAACATGTAACTGAAAATGTTTGGATGGAACAACAAGCTCCTGTACTTTATCTGATCACACAAATAATATAAAATGAAAATAAAATGAATATTAAACCGGCTTCATGTAGAGGATTTAGATTGAAAGTGAACAGACTCTCCATACAGGATTAATAAGTAACTAAAGTAACTGTCACTTTTATATCTTCATATCAGGAAGTATCTAAACTCTTCGGTCGACACACCGAACATAAAACGATAAAATAAATTGAGTGATAGTGTTTTTGGTGGGAAGCTGTTCCACTAGTTTCATGTTTCCTAATCTTTGGTTCAGTGGAAGTTGATGCTGCTGCTGATAACAGCCCCAACATGTCACAACAAAGAAAACACAGAGACAGTAAATCTTAATAGCAGGTCGTAACCGCAGGTTAAAGTGACATCAGAGCGCTCTTATGAAACTGGGGCGGCGATGATACGACAACCCGTCGACGCTCTGTCTGCTTCTGTCTGCACGGATGTTACTACAGGTCACATCTCTCCTCCATCATAAACGTGTTTTAGCAGCAGGAACTGGATTCAGTCTCAATATTTACAAACCCTTCATAAAGTGTGAGGAAAGAGTCTCTTAGTGGCGTCTGGATTTATAACAGGAAGTGCTTTTGTGTCTGCGAGTGCAGCAAACCACCTGTTCTAAATCAAACATCCACACTGAGACACAAACCTGCACAGACACTTTATCATTTAAACCAGGCAGCGCTCAGTTTTCCTGATGCACTGGAAGGCATCAGAAAAAACAGACCAGATCTCACATTTATGTGCGTTCACTTCCATCACTGAGCTGGGTGGGGGAGGGAGGGGTTGTTTTGTATGTTCTGAGACCTGTTTACTTTTATAATAAACACCTGGGTGGTTATGGTCTCATTGCCAATTTGTATATGATTATGCACACTGCCTATAACCCTTGCTTTGATTTTTCGCCTATTAAGAGTTCAACTATCCCAGTTTCTTTTGTACTGTGTCTCTGTTTTTCTTTGTTTGCAGGAAAAAACTTTGAAAATGTAAAAGTGAATACCAGTTGTAATTTCATTCTTTTGTTCAATAAATATAACTGGAAAAAAAAAAAAAAGAAAAAACTGACCAGACCTACATTCAATAAACAAACATTTTTAAAGTTTAAGAGTTCAAATTTACTCAAATCTGTGATGTTATTTCAGAAAACTTAAGACACTTTAATTTAACTGAAATGTAAGTAAAACAGTTTGGTTTGCAGGTTTGTGCCACCACTTCGGCTGAAATTCAGTTTGTAGCATCAGTTTGTGAAAACTTGTGAGATCTGTAGTAAACTACAAATTCCCGGATGTTTCTACTGACCCGCGAAAATTTCTCAGTCTGTAACGGACCAGTCTACCTGGCGTACTGTTTCCCACAATGCAAAGCGCCTGGCTGCAGGTCTGAAATGAAAATGACGGAAACTGGAGAAAGTTTGAGCGAAGCAGCGAAACAATTGAAGTGTAAAACCCTAAAGCAGCTTTTAAGTGGGGAACTTAAATTGTTTACATTTTCCTATTAATGCATTTGAAATCAAATGTGCATCATCAGAAACAGCTTTTCCATCGTCTCTAAAAATAAAAAGTCAATCCCCTCCAGATTATTTTCAATGAATAACATATGGAATAATATTAAAAATTAAATATGATAAATTTTGCTGCAACATACAGGGATCAGAGTCTCCTGGTAAAACTAATGCAGTTTAAAGCGCTGGGACCTATAATCATTCGTAATAACTGCAGAAGACGTCTGTGTTTAATCCTGTTCTGTAAATTTGAGACTTTTCAAACCCAAAAATTCCAGCTTTTTCCTCCAAAATGTAGAGGTTTCTTTCTGGAGAATGTATTGATTCAGTATTTATTAAGTTTCCTTAATATATAATAAGAACGTAATAATGATAAATAATATTAAAGTCAAGAAAAAATTCCATCAGTTTTACTCTCACATTCCTCAAACTGGAAACCAGTGAAGCAAACTACAAAACAGACTGAACAGAACTGTCAGACTATAAACTACATTTAAATACAGTATCAGTGTCGACTACAAACTGTATTAGAATATAGAATGTAATTCAGAACTGAATCAGTGCTCTTAAACCTTTGATCAGCTGATGAATTTAAAATTTTCTTTTTTTTTATCTCGCTCACATTTCTTCTTTTTGCGTTTTGAAACTCTACTTTGCACCTTTTTAAGATCCAACAGTGTTAAATGTAAAATTGTGCAATTTTTCCACTTAGTCTTGTCACTTTATGAGATATTCAGTGTTATTTTTTCAGCCCTGACAGTCTGTATTTACATGACATGCTCATACCAGTCGTACGTTAAACATGTGAGTCTGACTTTTCTTCAGGTAAATTTGTGGGTTTGACAAACAGATCTGAGCCTAAAGCAACATTTACAGTCAGTCTGATCTGTGTTTTCTGTGTGGACGGATTAGAGGAGACGGGACGACTTGGGGGGCTTAGGAAAGGTGGATGTGATGACAGAAGATTTAACCTGTTTGGACACATCCTGCATGTTTTCCACCTTCTGCTTTTCTTCAGGTCTGAATAAGGTTTTAAACCCCAACTGAGAAAACAAAAACCTTTTCTGTCACATCACCTGTTATGAACTCAAAAAGTTTCACATCTTTTTCAAGACTGTGAACTCTGTGCATTTCATGTTTTCAGCTTACACTTATGTTTTAAAGCAGTGTTTCTCAACCTTGGGTTCGGGACCCCATGTGAGGTCGCCTGGAATCCAAAAAGGGGTCCCCTGAAATGTCTAGATAAATAAAAATGTTTTCTTCTGTAATCATTATTCTTTTAAAAATTAAAACACAACCCCCCCTAAAACACTGTATTCTATATGTTTAAGTATTTAGTAAGCATTTAGTTACTAAGTATTTGAGTATTTTCAGCATTGTATTATGAAGTATATCTGTAATTTGAGTGTTTTGCTTTTAAATATTTCAGTTTTTCAACATGTCATTAGCCTTTCGTTATTAAGTATTTTCAGTATTTTAGTATTAGGTATTCCAGTGTTTATGGTATTTTTATTTTTAAGTATTTTTGTATCTTTTGTATCCAAGCGATTTCCTTTTGATTTTTATTTTCCTGGATTTAATATTTTTTGCATTTTAAGCAGTTTACTAAATTTACAGTTCAATACTGAGACTTTGTGCTGTTTGTTTCTCATCTTTTTCCACAGTTGTTTAATTTTTTTACTGCTCAATGTGCCTTTAATTGTCCCTGAAGGATGAATAAAGTTTTTTGGATTTGAAAGTTCCCTTAGAATAAAGTCTTGATCCTGATCAGAAAAAATAAAATTGTCACTTTGTGAACTAATCCTGGTTATTTTGTATCTACAACACAGAACAAAAAATAGAGAAAAAAAAGTCAAAACGAGGTCACAGCCCAAAAAGTTTGGAGCTGCTGTTTTAAAGTGTGTTTTCTGTGTGTACAGTATCAATAAAGAGGCTCTGAAAAGCCGTCAGGTGTTTGTTGGCCCAGTGTGTGTTGACATACAGCTCTATACACACACACACACACACACACACACAGGTAGACACACCTGGGTGTAACAGCTGATCCAGAGATGCTTCACATGCCTGAACACGCTCGGACAGATAAAAATATCCTCAGGTCTTATCGTCTCCTCTGTCTCTCTTTCTCTCTGCAGCCATCATGAAGATCGCCTCCTTTAACATCCAGAAGTTTGGAAAAAATAAAGTGTCGGATCCAAATGTTCTCAACATCCTGGTTAAGGTGACAACACACACACACACACTCACACACTTTGCAGTAGATCGCACAGTGAAGTCTAAACCCTCAACAGAGTCTGCTTTTTATTATTATGTAAAATACTTGCAGATAACTTAAAAATAAATAAAAAATGGCAATTTTAATGACTTCTTGTAAGATAGAGGGTTTCCATAAATGCTGCTGTGTTATCTGTAAAGGTATCAATATTAGTTAAGTATTACTGGTATCTTTTAAGAGTTTAAACTTATAAATATTGCGAAAACCTCAGTTTGGTTGAACCTTTTGATTATGAGTGAAAGGAAATCAAAGATGAAATATTTTTTTGTCTCTTTGCCTCAGATTATCTCTCGATATGACATCATTTTGATCCTGGAGGTCGTGGACATCAGCGGAGAATCAGTAGAAACTCTCATGAACGCCCTCAACACGTGAGTTCAGACCAGAATTTTCCACAATCGGTTTGTTCCGAACTGAAACAGTATTTTTAACATCTTTGGTTTTGGTTTACTCCTCAAAATTTACATTCTTAAACCGATTAGAGCCAAAAAAACAAACAAAACTCCTGAACCAGTTAATGTCTTTTCATGTCAGTCATGGCAGGTGTAATATTAACTCTTTCTAGTGGATTATTTCCTACAACAAACACCACAATGTACCAAGTCTGCGTTTTCAGGGGTTGGCATTAAGGTAAATTTGCCAGTTAAATCCAGGTAGTGACTTTTTTTTTTGGCCAGGCAGTGTATTTCATTGTGTTTTTCATCCAAAACGCTGTCAACACGTCTCTGACTCTTGTGTCTCTGTTCAGATCCAACAGAAAACATCACTACACCCTGAAGATCAGCAGCCGTTTGGGACGATCCCGCTACAAGGAGCAGTTCATGTTCCTGTACAGGTCAGAGGTCACGATTGGACGACTTAGAGAGAGAGAGAGAGAGAACGTTTTGGTCCATAGGATCATCACACTTCATCATCAAAGGTCTTTATTCCAGTTTTCATGTGTGTTTTGTGTCTGTGTAGGGATGATTTGGTCGACTTGGTTGGTTCTTATCAGTTTGATGACAAAGAGACCGAAGGAGGAGACGTTTTTGCCAGAGATCCTTACATCCTGAGATTCAGGTGCCTCAATACAGGTGAGAAGCTCGTTCACTCGAGTGGGGTGTATCTTGTGTTTATGTTGTCTTGTTTGTTTATGTAATACAAAAAAAAAATCACTCATTCACAATAAGACTGAATGATGAGGAAATCAGCTGTTTGTGTGTAAATGTAATTTTGTGTTTGTGCTCGTCACAGTGCTGAAGGACCTGGTGATGATTCCTGTTCACACCAAACCAGAGGATTCAGACAAAGAGTTGGACGAGCTTTACGACGTTTTCCAGCACGTCAAGAGGAAGTGGAGGACGGATGTAAGGATGTGACAAAACAGAATGAAACCATCAAAAAATAACAAATAAAACACTGCAGTGGTTACAGAAAGAGCAGCTTCAGCCCACTTTGAAAAAATGGAAATCTAAGCAAGTCATTTTGTCTTATTTGTAGTAAAAATTGTCTTATTGTTCTTAATTTGAGCCACATTCACCAGACCAGGTCATAAAAATGTCTTATTTCAAGATTTTTTAAGACAAAAATGAGGTGTAAATTAAGACGAATTCGCCCGGGAAGTTTCTTGAAATTAGAAAGATGTCTTAAAACAAGAATCTTTTATCTTATCCCATTGGCAGATTTTTTATTTTATTTGTTACAAGCAATTGATGCCTCATTTTTGTCTTTAAAAAACTTGAAATGAGACATTTTTATGACCTTGTCTAGTAAATGTGGCTCAAATCAAGAACAGTAAGACAAATTTTACTAAAAATAAGACAGAATGACTGGCTTAGATTTCAGTTTTTGCAGTGCAGGATGTTACAGTTGTGCTCATAAGTTTACAAACCCTGGTAGAATTTATGATTTCTTGGCCGTTTTTCAGAGATTATGAATGATAACACAAAAACTTTTATTTCACCCATGGTTAGTGGTTGGGTGAAGCTGTTTATCAACAACCAATTGTTTACTCTTTTTAAATCATAATGACAACAAAAACTTCCCAAACCTACCCCAGAGTGGCTCAATGATATTGAGATCAGGAGACTGAGATGGCCACTCCAGAACCTTCACTTTAACTGAATGTGACCGAATTCCCTTGAAAAACTAATTGGAAATGGGTTTTAAAAAAAGTTATCGAGGAAAAATTAAAAATAAAAGAAGGGCAAGTAATGACTTAAAAATGATGATCACTGGTTAAAAGTAGCAAAGCTGGAAGCACCAAACGAAGCAGATCCTGTTCCTACTTTTTTTGCCTCACGTGTCTAAATCTCGTCCGTCTCCTTCGTCCTGCAGAACGTGATGATCCTCGGAGACTTCAACGCAGACGGTTTGTACCTCTCCAAGAAAGAAATGAAGGAAATCAGAATCCGCAGCGACAAGAACTTTCACTGGCTGATTGCAGACGACGTCGACACCACGGCCAGCAACAAAAACGACCACACATACGACAGGTAACACACACACACACACACACACACACACACACACACACACACACACACACACACACAAAGAGCCACATTTAACAGCTGCTCCTGTATCACCTACAACTTCTGAATCTGTACTTGTGAAGTTGAGTTACTCACTTAAATATCTAAAAGTGTAAAGTCAGTGTCAGAAACTTTACTTGGTACAAAATCATCATTATATTGCCTGAATTCTTGATTCGAACTCGTGTTGTTTTGTCTGTTTTTAGGATCGTGGTTTACGGGGACGACATGCTCCACGCTGTGATACCAAACTCTGCNTCCAAACTGATGAATGAAGGATGAATGCAGCATGTTATCAGAAAATACTGGAGGAAAATTTACACTCATCAGCCCAGAAGCTGCACATGAGACGTACTTGGACGTTCACACATGACAATGATCCAAAACACAAGGACAAGTGGACCTGCCATTGGCTACAGCAGAATAAAGTGAAGGTTCTGGAGTGGCCATCTCAGTCTCCTGACCTCAATATCATTGAGCCACTCTGGGGAGATCTCAAACCTGCAGCTCATGCAAGACAGAGCAAGAATTTACAGGAACTGGAGGCTTTTTGCCTAGAAGAATGGTCAGTTTTACCATCTGAGAAAATAAAGACCCTCATCCACAACCAGCACAAAAGACTTCAAGCTGTCATTGATGTTAAAGGGGGAAATACACGCTGTTAAGAACTGGGGGAGGGAAACTTTTCATCAGGCTCATTCTGGAAGTTTCTGTTGTCATTATGATTAAAAAAAGTAAACACAGTTATTTGTTAAGAAATGTCTTCACCCAACCACAAACCATGAATGAAGGTTTTTGTGTTATCATTCATATTCTCTGGGAAGAAGCCAAGAAATTAAAAATGATGCCAGAGTATGTAAACTTATGAGCACAACTCTGTATAACAGTAAAACTGAAGGACTTCATTTCTGTTCCAGGCTCTTGATATAAGCGATCATTACCCTGTGGAGGTGGAGCTGAAGTCCCTGACAAAGACGACGTCTGAAAATGAAGGTAACTAAACGACCACCAACACTCCTGTTGTTGATAACCAGAAAAATCAGAAATAACTCTGCAAAATAAGAGAAGACTGAGTGGATTTCTTTCTCTCTTCTCTGCAGATCTTGAGTTGACGGTGAATCTGCCGACAGGACCACATCGGGTCGTGGTTCTGGACGAGGGTCTGCTGGAGCTGAAGAGAGGAAACCTGCTGCTGGAGAGGGAGAAGCTCAGCCTGGAGATCCAGATCCTTCGGGCAAAGTTTGCCAAGTTAAACGGCACAAACGAGGTTTAAACGGGACAGCGCAGCTCGGTCTGAAGCAGCGAAGACACAGAACCACAGCGATCGATCTCACTTTACACAGAATAATTTAAACAAACACAGCAGCTCGTCTGGATCAGCTCCAGTTTACCTCAGGCATCATCTCTGACGCCATCTTAACTTGTATTTTTAATTTCTAATGATTATTTTTTTTACCATTTTACACTTTCATAATAATGTAATTACATCCTCATGACTGCATAAAACCCTCACTTATATTAACTTAGAGATGTGAAAAATGTTCGTTTGTTTGTGAAGACATTTGAGTTTCATCATACCTCAGGTTTAAAAGTAATAACTAGACATTTTTTTAATGTTTTTTATTAAATATATACATCCCTGATATTATTCTTGGCATAAACTGAGAGTGGATTTAGTTTCATTCAGCATCTTAATTATCACTTCTGTCTTATTGTTGCTATTTAATCCTTTCTAACCTTCCTCTCTAGAGACTGATATCAATTTAAAGCAAATGTTCTGTTTTCTTGTCTCCTCTTATCTTCTGTATGTACTGAGTGCACATGTGTTGCATTAGTACCTGAGATTTACACTCAAAATAAAGGCTGAACACAACAGCTGTTTGTGAAGTTTCTGCTGATGGATCGTATCAAACTGTGGAAACATGAAACAAGAATTTCCACTATGATTAAAAATCTTACTGTCAATACAATCATAAGGGAACTTTGGCAGAAATTCAGTTTGTAAAAGTCAGTTTGCAAAAACGTGTTCGATCTGCAGTAAACTATAAGTTCCCACATGTTTCTACTCATCCAGGAAAATTTCTCAGTCTGTAACGGACCAGTCTACCTGACATACTGTTTCCCACATTGCAAAAACTGGTTATATAAAAAAACAAAGAGGAAAAAAAACTTACAACAGCTGCATTTATCCTGACGTGGACTTAAGCCACATATAAAAAAAAAGACATTTTCTGAAATTAGAGACTTTAATCTTTCAAATGAGGAGAAACTGATGAATTTTAACTTTATAATTATTCAGTTATAAGCTCTAAAACAAAGCATGCATCACAGCAAACATCAACTGTGTCCTCTTGAATATACTGTACATCTTAATTTGGTAATATGTACATAAATGTAATTTTAACCCTCTGATGCATGATTTATAAAAGTCAGTGTCTGGATTTTTCCTTTGAGTGTTTTTATTTGTCTAAAGGCATGAAAAAAAGTTTCCCTTTTTTTCTCCAAATATTTGTAACAGAACATTCAACTTAAAACAGTGTGAACTTAATGTAAATATGACTTTTTTTTTGTTTGGTTATTTCATGAATAATCTTTTTTTAATGCTTTGCAAAACATATTGCCTCTCACCCATTTTAACACTGAATAATTTATAGTTTATAAGCTTTTTCACCCTCAAATGTTTGTCTATAACATTTTTTTAAATACCGGTATATAGATTTTGTAAAAATAATTGAAAACTTTTTTCAGGCCCTAAGAAGAATAAAAATATCCTGACACAGACTAATATGAATTTCCACCACATGAACCATTGAATTTAGGAGTAAATAACTTTCAAATAGGTGTTTACTGTAGTGACCACGATGCACCACAGGGTTAATGTGATTATTTTTCCCTTAAAATGATAATGAAATAATCAATAATTTTACAGTTTCTTGTTGT
Source organism: Thalassoma bifasciatum (assembly GCA_008086565.1). NCBI lineage: Eukaryota > Metazoa > Chordata > Actinopteri > Labriformes > Labridae > Thalassoma > Thalassoma bifasciatum. Next base: position 45,806 of record RPOG01001511.1, read on the forward strand.
AGGGTCATCAAACTCACAGAAAAAAATTTAACTGTGTCCTCTACAACAGTGGTTCCCAACCTTTTCCAACTCAGGGCCCACTTTTAAGCCTCAAAGAAGTTTGCATCCCACCATAAATCCGGTAAGTACAGAGGATATAAAACGTCTTAGAGCCCCATCTGGAACAACGACCCAAATTTGAAATAAAACCCCAAAAAAGTTTGTGTTATCTGTATCTTTATTTATTGTTGTCTTGTGTCTTATATAATTACATTTCAACAAAATTATGCTGTTTCTCGTTGTAGTGTCAACAAACACAAATCACAGTTAACATTTGCTGGGTCATTTTAACAAAGCCCAAGAATTTACAGGAACTGGAGGCTTTTTGCCAAGAAGAATGGTCAGTTTTACCATCTGAGAAAATAAAGACCCTCATCCACAACCAGCACAAAAGACTTCAAGCTGTCACTGATGTTAAAGGGGAAATACACGCTGTTAAGAACTGGGGGATGTCTGAACTGTATCCAGGTAAAATCTGGGCCGGCCCCACTCAAAAGTTTACAAAACTAAGAGATTAATGAGGTTAAAATGAACACTATCTGAAGAAGTTAAGTTGAATAACAAAAATAAGTTCAATACAACAAAAAAGGTTTACAAAAGTAAAGAATGATTTAAGTTGAAATTTCAAACAACTCCCTGGAGAAGTTAAGTAACTAACAAGTCTAAATAAACTAAAGCAAGACAAGGAATGGCATAAGACATCGAATTTCATTTATTCAAAAAACTGGTGTTAAGAATTAAAAGGCAGCATTTCTCAACACTTGTTTGATCAAATGTTTCATAAGTTGTATTTTTGGTTAAATCTAAACCTCATTGAGAAAAGGTGTGAGGCTTCTTTTGGGTGTGATCTAACATGTGTCTGGTCAAATTCCCTTTTTGGTTAAACCCTTTCCCACATTCAGAGCAGATGTAAGGTTTTTCTCCAGTGTGAACAAACATGTGTCTGGTCAAATTACCTCTTTCGGTAAACCCTTTCCCACATTCAGAGCAGATGTAAGGTTTTTCTCCAGTGTGAACAAACATGTGATTGGTCAAACCCCCTTTTTCAGTAAACCCTTTCCCACATTCAGAGCAGATGTAAGGTTTTTCTCCAGTGTGAACACAAATGTGATTGGTCAAACCCCCTTTTTCAGTAAACCCTTTCCCACATTCAGAGCAGATGTAAGGTTTTTCTTCAGTGTGAACAAACATGTGTCTGGTCAAATCCACTTTTCTGGTTAATCCTTTCCCACATTCAGAGCAGATGTAAGGTTTTTCTCCAGTGTGAACAAACATGTGTCTGGTCAAATCCACTTTTCTGGTTAATCCTTTCCCACATTCAGAGCAGATGTAAGGTTTTCCTCCAGTGTGAACAAACATGTGAGTGGTCAAACGACTTTTTTCGGTAAACCCTTTCCCACATTCAGAGCAGATGTAAGGTTTTTCTTCAGTGTGAACAAACATGTGTCTGGTCAAACTCACTTTTTGGGTAAATCTTTTCCCACATTCAGGACAGGTGTGAGGTTTTTCTTCAGCGTGAACAAACATGTGAGTGGTCAAACTCGCTTTGTGGGTAAACCCTTTCCCACATTCAGAGCAGATGTAAGGTTTTTCCTCAGTGTGAACAAACATGTGATTGATCAAACTCGCTTCTTGGGTAAACCCTTTCCCACATCTAGGACAGGTGTGAGGTTTTTCTTCAGTGTGAACAAACATGTGATTGGTCAAATTCTGTTTTTTGGTAAATCCTTTCCCACATTCAGAGCAGATGTAAGGTTTTTCTCCAGTGTGATCAAACATGTGATTGGTCAAACTACTTCTATGGTTAAATCTTATCCCACATTCAGAGCAGGTGTGAGGTTTTTCTTGGGTGTGAACTAACATGTGACTGCTCAAATTCCTTTTTTGGGTAAACCCTTTCCCACATCTAGGACAGGTGTGAGGTTTTTCTTCAGTGTGAACAAACATGTGATTGGTCAAATTCCGTTTTTTGGTAAATCCTTTCCCACATTCAGAGCAGATGTAAGGTTTTTCTCCAGTGTGATCAAACATGTGACTGGTCAAACTACTTCTATGGTTAAATCTTTTCCCACATTCAGAGCAGATGTAAGGTTTTTCTCCAGTGTGATCAAACATGTGACTGCTCAAATTCCTTTTTCTGGTAAACCCTTTCCCACATTCAGAGCAGGTGTGAGGTTTTTCTTGGGTCTGAACAAACATGTGTGTGGTTGATTTTCCTGGATCTGAGCTCTTTGCTGGTTTTGGTCTTTCGCTGTCGTCTCCAGCAGCTTCTGTTTCACTCAGTCCCTGATGTTGCCGTGAGGATTCAGGCTGTTCCTCATCGTCATCACTCTCCTCTTCAACTGGAGGAAGCCACCCCCTCCTCTGAATGATCCACAGCTCCTCCTGTTCCTCCTTAATGGGCGGGGTCTCATTCTCCTCCTGGTCTGGGTGGAGGCTCCTCTCCTGCTCCTCTTCCTTCACCATCAGTAGCTGAACATCTGCAGGACACAGTCGACAAATATTAAGGAGAAATTAGATCAAGCAAATCTGAGCGGTGGACTGAGGCAAAGTGCAAAAGTCTGACGAGTCCACATTGAAACTCTTTTTGGAAATCATGGACGTGGTGTCCTCCAAGCCAAAGAGGAAAAGGACAATCAGGATTGTTCTCAGGTCAAAGTTCAAAGCAGTATCTGTGATGGTATGGGGGTGTGTTAGTGCCCCATGGCATCATGGGTAACTGTCCCAGTATCTGTGAAGGCAGCATTGATGCTGAAAGGTACAAACAGGTTTTGGAGCAACATCTGCTGCATCCAAGACACTTTGTCTTTTTCAGGGACGTCCCTGATTATTTCAGCAAGACAATGAAACCAAGACACATTCTGCTCCTGTTACAACAGCGTGGCTCCGTAGTAGAAGAGTGCAGCTACTAGACTGACCTGCCTGCAGTCCAAATCATAGACTGTATAATGAGTGGACGTAACGACGTTCGGCTAAAACTGAAGCCTCCAGCAGATGCTCCGCCCCCTGGTGTCTGGCTGCAGTATAGGTCATAAGCCCCGCCCCCTNTTTTTTTTCTGAGAAGTTAGTTTCTCATTAGTTATTGGACGTTAAAAACCGTGATATAAGTTTCGTTTTACGATAGTTGACAGCTGCCGTTCGTGAGTAGTTTTTATCGGGGATATAAGAAACTTCAGGAAAGAGCCAAAAGGAGACTAAACCTTCTGAAGAAGAAGAAATAAATATTTTTATTTCTCTTTTTTACTTGGCTCCACCGGAAATTCTCTACTGCGCAGACTCTGGCTGCACAATGGCGGCTAGAGAAACGGGGTTTTTTGGCTTCAAAAACGTAGAACGGTGACAGGAGGAGCCACGCTGTTTATTCTATATACAGTCAATGGTCCAGACCTGTCTCCCATTGAAAATGTTTGGAACATTATAAAGAACAAAATACAATAACAAGAGACCCCGAACTGTTGATCAACTGATTTTTTGGCCTTTTCTCAGAAAATATAGATGATAACACAAAATCCTTTCTATCACTCATGGTTAGTGGTTGGGTGAAGACATTTATAAAATAAAAATAAAAAGAAGTGTACTCTTTTAAAATCATAATGACAACAGAAACTTCAAAAATGACCAGAGGGATTCATCATTAGTGGTTTTCTTAAATAAATGCAATAAAGTTCACAATAAATCACGTTTTTCTCTGACTACCTGAGTAAACAACATCTAACCTTCTCTTCCAGACATGTTTGCAGCTCGGAACAGTTGTTTAAATGTGATAAATTAAAGTTTTTGTTAGGACTACAAACTGTTAGCCTGTTAGCTAATCCACGCTGGAAGGACCCCACTGACCTCTGAACCGGAAGTAGGTAGACTCACGTGCGCCTGAGCGAAAATGTAGTTTGACATTAAAATGCTAATGCTAACACTGTAGCTGGGAGTAATGTGACCAACGTGTCTGCAGAAAACTTTGAGGAAGAAAATACTGATGATAAATGAATGAAGACTCCATGGAGTGGTGAGTTCAGTGTGAGTGAATGGAGCAGCTGAAAGTTTCCTTTTTAACCTCAGAAATCATAATGTTAGACATAATAATAATAATAACTGTGCTACATTAACTTTACCTGCCTCTAATTTACCCTGTGCTCTGATATATGAGTCAGTATTTGTTTGTTTGTCGTATCTCTCTAAAACCAGGGGTGAAAGTAGAGTTAAATTCTTGCTGATACTAAACCTTCAAGTCCATTTCTGCAAGAATAAAAAATTTTGCTTTTTAAAAAAAATTTTTTTGCTCCTATAGTCTGTAAATTTTGAGATAAAACGTCTAAATTGTTACTTAAAGAGTCAAAATTTGAGACAGAATATCAGATTTTTGAGATAAAAGGCTGAAATCATGAGGGAGAGAGTCAAATTTTTTAGATAAAAGGTAAAAAATTGGAGGCAAGGTATCAACATTTGAGAGGAAAAGCCAAAACCATGAATTAAAAAGTCAAAATATGAGACAGAATATCAGATTTTTGAGATAAAAAGCTGAAATCATGGGGGGGGGGGGAGTCAAAACTTCAGGTGAGAAATTTAAAAATTTTAGACAGAGCATAAAATTTTTTCGATAAAATATCAGAACTTTGTGATAAAAAGTTGAAATCATGAGGGAGGAAGTCAAATTTTTTAGATAAAAGGTAAAAAATTGGAGGCAAGGAATCAAAATTTGAGAAAAAAGCCAAAACCATGAATTAAAAAGTCAAAATTTTGAGATAAGATATCAGAATTTTTAGATAAAAAATCGAAATCATGAGGAAAAATGTCTCTGTCCAGGGACTTAAACGGGTCAATGACAAAAAGAGGGTCTAAAAATGTATTTTTAAAAAGTTCTTTGAAAATGGATAAAAACATATTTCTGAGAGAAGAATTATGTTTTCTAACAGATTTCAGTAGTTGACCAACATTTCAAAGTTTTTAGGTTCATTATTTTTTAGTATTTTTAATTTGAGCACCCAAAAATGTCAGGTGGAGCAACCAAATATATGAAAATATATTTATATGTTCCTGTTATTTTTTCTGTGTGAAATTATTGGCAAGTATCTCTCAAGTGTCTGTAGTGACTCATACATTTTCATTTTGTGTGTTTCATTTCTTTTATTTGTGAATAAGATAAATAATTTGATGTTAAAATAACATTTCACATTATTACATTGGTTGTTCCACCTGACATGGAAATTGTTCCAGTCACCAATGAAGTGAAAAAACCTTTTTTATCAGTATTTCAGAGAAATCTACAAACTTTTCCACTTGGTCACAAATGTCATTTGGGCTCCTCTGGCTGATGCAGTTTCCTGTTTCCTGTTTTATTCTCTTCACTTTAAAATAAAAGTCTAATGTTACGGTTGCACCACCCTGACATTTGACAAGGTGAAAATTACGGGACAAAAGTTTTTTACATTTCTCAACAGCTTTAAAATTCTTTTTATTTGCAAAGAATGTTTTATTTAAAAAGGTTNTGATGAAATACTCAATTCATGATGGAAGGAAATATTGCACTCAGACACAAAAAAAGGGGACGTCACCTCATTGATCCATATATAATAATAACTGTGTTACATTAACTTTACTTGTCTCTATTTTCCCCTGTGGTCTGATATGAGTCAGTATTTTTAGTGTTTGTTTGTCGTATCTCTTTAAAACCAAATGTATGGGGTAGACTCTCATCACACTGTGTACAAAGGTTAAAGTTCTTGGTAAAGTTCATTACTTTAATACTTTATTTCTCCTTCATGTTTAGAGTTAATGTTTTTCAGATTTGATTTTATTAGTTTTAATGTTTTAAGTTGAGTTTTCTTATGAAACTGCTGTTCTAATTTCATTTTTACAAATTTTATACTGTTTTTTTTTTTTTTTTTTAACCTTACATTTTGCATTACCACATGCATTTATTTACGAAATTTTCTTAATAATAATAATAGCACAAAATACAACAACCACCAGCCATCACATCATGACCACCTTCCATTGATAAATGCGTCCATCAGTTGAGGTCAGGACTATAACACAGGGGTTTCCAAACTTTTACAAACTTCAACAAAGAAATGTGAAAAACAGATAAAAAAAATTCTGTTTGCATAATTTCATATTATCTTTAACCTCTTTTTTTGCTTTTATTCTTATGGTGACAGATAAAATGTGGAATTGTTCATAGTTTTTGATTTTGGGACACGTTCCACGACCCCCCAAAGGGTCCAGACCCCCACTTTGGGAACCACTGCTACAACAAACCTGACATGACGATGAGACTTTGGATGTGATAAGAAGTGAAGTCGCATATTTTTTTAATAAGTAGATGAAGAAAAAAGTCAGAATCCTAAGTTTTGAGTCATAATTCTGGGAAAAAGTAAGAAATCAGAGAAAATAGTCAGAATCCTGAGAATAAAGACAGATCTTTGGCTTTAATCTCAGGGTTCTGCCTCTTTAAAGTAATAATAGTTATAATTGTTGACTATAAAATACAGACCAGGAAATGGGGATTCATAGGTTTTATGCCTATTGGGTCTTATCTCAAACAGTAAGGAGTAATAAAAAAATTTACACCAGACAACATCTCAGGTCTCAGGAGGTTTTACAACAATTATTCCATCAATACATTTATAGCATACACAAAAAAAGATACGCTCATATAACTGTGTAGGATACTAATTCTGAAATGTAGAGTTTAAAATTTCCAAGAGCACAATAATTCTGTCTTATTCTGTAAATATGTGGCCTTTCCTAAAATACTGGAGTACATCTCTACATGTTTGCAATTGCTTTGGAAAAGAAAACAAAAAATCACCAAATCTCAAAGACACGTTTTTCTTTTTCTTTGATTAATTCTTAACCCATTTGCTCCAGAAAACAAAACACCACAGTAAGAAGCAGTCATTACAAAAACTTTAATAGTATCTCCCTGTTTACAATACAACAAAATCATTGGAAAAAAAGAACGCAGGGTGATTTGTGTTAGGACACAAAATGATTTAGGGATTAAATCTGTAAAGTGTCATTTCTGACCTGCATGTGTGGAGGATGAGCTGAAGACTGAGTGGAATGAATTTAACCAAAAAAAGTCTGAATTTAAAGTTTGATAACATGTCAGAGTTGTTACAGACAAGCATCAGATAAAAGCTGTGTCCTTAAACTTTTCAAAACTCTTTAATTCATTTTGTTTATTTCACATTGGTGGAGCGGGACAAGCTTACAGGTTTTACAGTGTTCACGTTCAAGAGCGTTAAACAAACTGGATTCTTCTTAAAGCGCATGTTGACAACGTAGACGTGGAACGTGACGTCGGGGAGGAAACAAAACACTGTCGTCAGAGTTAGAAGTTACTTCTTCCCTGATTTCTTGATGCCTCCACTGCCTGTAGGAAAAAAGATAAAACACACGAGTCAAGTGAGAAACTTTGATTTAATCCAAGTATTAAAGGTTATGAAAACAGAAATATGGTCTTACATAGAGGTCCTTTTCCAGCCGCTTTGGCCTTCATCGCATCCAGAGCTTTCTGGTCTTCCTTCTGCTTCTGCTTGAAAGCAACTTCATCCTACAGACACAAAGACATTTAACATTCACTGAAAAGCAATGAATCAAATAATTTTAAAAAACTCTTATTTCTAGGGTATAAAATCTGTTTTGAATCCACATAAACCTACACAGTTAAGAAATCTTTGGTTCTAAAGTTCAAAGGTGATGTGAAGTTTTGTTGGCTGTGATTTTTCTATGAAAATATAATAAATAAATGTTTCCATCTGAAAATGACAAACAGGCAAACTTACATCATCCATTTCCTTTGATGCTTTCTTTGGGGCCTTCAGTGGTTTCTTTTTGCCTCCTGGAAACAGAAAAGACATAAAATTTGCATCAGCTCACAGCTTGATAAAATGCTTTACAGGAAAAACTGAACATTTCAGGTTTGTAATTCAGTTTGCTGAAGTGAAGCCAGTATGTGACCTGCACTTTTCTTTGTATCAGTACCTGCTTTTCAATAAACCATCAAATCTACTCGTTATATATCGAATGACTGTTATAGTCAATGGAGTAAAATTCTGAGCTGCAAAGTAAACAGAGGAAGGGGGAGAATCCTCAAACTGTCGCGTTGTAGGTTACAGATTCTCACAGACGTTTCACGGAGAATTACGGCATCAGCCAGAGGAGCCCAAATGACATTTGTGACCAAGTGGAAAAGTTTGTAGATTTCTCTGAAATACTGATAAAAAAGGTTTTTTCACTTCATTGGTGACTGGAACAATTTCCATGTCAGGTGGAACAACCAATGTAATAATGTGAAATGTTATTTTAACATCAAATTATTGATCTTATTCACAAATAAAAGAAATGAAACACACAAAATGAAAATGTATGAGTCACTACAGACACTTGAGAGATACTTGCCAATAATTTCACACAGAAAAAATAACAGGAACATATAAATATATTTTCATATATTTGGTTGCTCCACCTGACATTTTTGGGTGCTCAAATTAAAAATACTAAAAAATAATGAAGCTAAAATCTTTGAAATGTTGGTCAACTACTGAAATCTGTTAGAAAACATAATTCTTCTCTCAGAAATATGTTTTTATCCATTTTCAAAGAACTTTTTAAAAATAAGTTTTTAGACCCTCTTTTTGTCATTGACTCTAATATTTATCCTTTAACTATGACTCATGAGAATTTGACTCAGTTTCTCATAACCATGACTCAGTGTTTCTTTAATACGACCATTTTAAAGCTTTTTATTTTTAATATATATATTTTTTAAAGAATTTCAGACTCAGGCTCCATATTTTTACATTTTACCGTTAAATTAATACATTCTGGTTAAATTATATTGTTGTTCGAAGGCTGATTAGAAAAGGAAAGTATTTAGTATTTATATTTAACGTGTTAAGTCATGATGCGCAGTAATGACTTAGAGAAAGTGTGAATATTAAAGGTTTTTGTTTTATTTTTGTTTAAATGATGAAAATTATCAGTTCGCGGCTCATTAGCAACATTAGCTCATCCACGCAGCTAAACCCGCTTCACTGAGTTTAAACGCTTAAATAAAACACTCTGTTCACAATAAATCACATTTTTCTCTGACTACCTGATTAAACAGCATCTTACCTTCTCTTCCAGACATGTTTGCAGCTCGCAACAGTTGTTTAAATGTGATAAATTAAAGTTTTTGTCGGAACTACAAACTGTTAGCCTGTTAGCCTGTTAGCTCACTAATCCGCGCTGGAAGGACCCAAACAACCTCTGAACCGGAAGTAGGTAGACTCACGTGCGCCTGAGCGAAAAAGTAGTTTGACATTTAAATGCTAATGCTAACACTTTAGCTGGGAGTAAAGTGACCAGTGTCTGCTGAAAACTTTGAGGAAGAAGATGCATTTCTAATGATAAAAAGTCAGAATCCTAAGTTTTGAGTCATAATTCTGAGATAAAAGTCAGGATTCTGAGAAAAAAAAAGTAAGAAATCAAAGAAAATTGCCAGAATCCTGAGAATAAAGACAAAACTTTGGCTTTAATCTCATGGTTCTGCCTCTTACTTAAAGTAATAATAGTTATAATTGTGGACTGTAAAATACAGACCAGAAAATGGGGATTCAAGCAAAAATAGGGTCAATGACAAAAAGAGGGTCTAAAAATGTATTTTTGATAAGTTCTTTGAAAATGGATAAAAACATATTTCTGAGAGAAGAATTATGTTTTCTAACAGATTTCAGTAGTTGACCAACATTTCAAAGTTTTTAGGTTCATTATTTTTTAAATTATTGGCAAGTATCTCTCAAGTGTCTGTAGTGACTCATACATTTTCATTTTGTGTGTTTCATTTCTTTTATTTGTGAATAAGATAAATAATTTGATGTTAAAATAACATTTCACATTATTACATTGGTTGTACCACCTGACATGGAAATTGTTCCAGTCACCAATGAAGTGAAAAAAGCTTTTTTATCAGTATTTCAGAGAAATCTACAAACTTTTCCACTTGGTCACAAATGTCATTTGGGCTCCTCTGGCTGATGCAGTTTCCTGTTTCCTGTTTTATTCTCTTCACTTTAAAATAAAAGTCTAATGTTACGGTTGCACCACCCTGACATTTGACAAGGTGAAAATTACGGGACAAAAGTTTTTGACATTTCTCAACAGCTTTAAAATTCTTTTTATTTGCAAAGAATGTTTTATTTAAAAAGGTTNCTTTTTTATCAGTATTTCAGAGAAATCTACAAACTTTTCCACTTGGTCACAAATGTCATTTGGGCTCCTCTGGCTGATGCAGTTTCCTGTTTCCTGTTTTATTCTCTTCACTTTAAAATAAAAGTCTAATGTTACGGTTGCACCACCCTGACATTTGACAAGGTGAATATTACGGGACAAAAGTTTTTTACATTTCTCAACAGCTTTAAAATTCTTTTTATTTGCAAAGAATGTTTTATTTAAAAAGGTTGAAGCATAAAATAATGCCACTGTATTTTTAATTTCCATTTACAATAACTGACATTCAATTTTTAGAGTTTAATTACTGTGGATACTTGTCAGGACGGTTGCACCACCTGACATTTTGGGGGTTTGAGGAACCAAAACACAAAAAAACATGTTATATTTTAATAGTTTAAAGATGTGTTCAAATAACACAGGTTTCATAGAATAAAGAAATACATGTGATGAAATACTCAATTCATGATGGAAGGAAATATTGCACTCAGACACAAAAAAAGGGGACGTCACCTCATTGACCCAATAACAGTCAATAGTCACTACGATGATATAAATTTGTATTTTTCTCTTGAGATTACAGTTAATAGAAACCCCAAATTATGTGTCTAAGAAAATTAGTGTATCACATCAGATCAATATAAAAAAAGGATGTTTTAAACAGAAATATCCAGCCTCTGAAAAATTCAAATACCTTCAGGTCATTTTCCAAGCTTTCTTCCTATTTTTGCCACCTTGAACTTACCTTTGTTGCCACCTTTTCTCCACCTAAATTGTGTCTCTTGCAAAGGTATTTTTCAACAGTTTGTCTATTTGGTTGAGCAGGGTTTAGTTACACTGGTGTGGAACAGAAAATGTATACAGCAGAAAACATTATCTGGGTTTCCGACACATTTGAGGTTAAAGAAACACTGCACTGTCTGCGATAAGAATCTTGCCCCAGGACATATTGGAATTTAAGTTAACTCCATAAACTTGTTGTGAGTTTATAATCTCTGCAGTCTGAGCTCCTCATATAAATCAAACAATCACCTGATAAGTTTGTATTGTTGTTTTCACAGATGCCTGTTCCAGTATTTGATCTCTATCTCTCATGGAAGTGAAGCTCTGACAGTTTTCAGCTTCCACTCCAAACCTTAAAATGAGGTGAGCTGCTCCTCTTTCCTCCCTGAGTCTGTTTACGTTTCTTTAATTAAATGTTAAAACCACTGTTTTCTCTCATCAGGTACAGAGGAGCTCAGATCTGTCTCCAGGCCCGTGGTTCGTGCTGCCTGTACCGACTCTCCTGGAGGAGTAAAATCTCTCTGGTCCGAACCTACAGCGCTCAGCCCCCCCCTGTCCCCCCTCCACCCACAGACCCTCCACCTCCTGACAGGAAGGGAGGAGCTGAGGTGGTGAAGGAGCGAGCTGTGGCTGCTCTGAAGGTACAGCTGACTCCTCTTTTGACAGATTTTAACACAGATGATTCAGAAATCCTCTCTCCCTGACTCCTCTTCACTCCTCAGTATGCAGGTGAGGTGGGACAGCAATGGGGTCAGAGGTCAGCTCAGACAGCGTCCACGACAGTCAACTACTGGTGGGAGAAGTACGAGGAGTTCGTCGGCCTTAATGAAGTCCGTGAGGCTCAGACAAAAGTCACAGAGGTAAGTAAACGCTGGAAATCATGGAATCTTTTCTCATTGAGTCTAAATGAGAAACAAGTTTTCTGCTGTGATTCTCAGACGTGTCCATTTCAAGGTTATTTAGTTTTCATATTTATTTCATTTTGACTTCTCAATTTCAGTTTAGTTTTAATGTGTTTTCCTTACTATACTTCTATGACGTCAGAGGAATGGCAAACAGGGCAACGCCGCCCCAGTGGTTAAACCATGGCCAAACGAGGACGAAGTCTTTCCCAGTGATGTTCATTCTCAGACTCATTCCTCTCACAGGCTGAGTCAGCTTTCATGGTGGCCAGAGGGATGGTACGAGAGGCTCACACCAGCCTGGAGGCTCTGCAGGTCAGGCTGAAGGAGGTCAGGGACCGGCTGGACCGGGTCTCCAGGGAGGAAGCTCATTATCTGGAGCTGGCCACGCAGGAGCACAAGCTGCTGCAGGTGAGCTGAAGCTTCAATAACAGGATTACACAGAGAGGAGAGAAAGTTTAGAGTGAGACCAGTCTCATCCCTTCATTACTTGATTGACTTTCTTTGTGATGTCCTCGTCTCACAGGAGGAGCGCCGTCTGCGGACTGCGTATGAAAGCGCAGAGGGTTCAGAGAGGGAGAAGTTCGCCCTCTTCTCAGCGGGCGTCAGAGAGAGTCACGAGAAAGAGAGAACGAGAGCCGAGCGAACCAAGAACTGGTCCATCATCGGCTCAGTGCTCGGGGCTCTGATCGGGGTCATGGGGTCAACGTACATCAACCGAGTTCGCCTTCAGGTGAGGAAGAGACTCTGTCGATTTAAAACAGTTTCCAGCTCCAGATTTCTCCAAAAAGAGTCAAATGTTGACAGAAAAAAAAGAAACTGAGGAAACTAATTGTTGAAGCTTTGGAGCTGGAATTCTTTCACATTCTTGTTGATGAACAACTTCAGTTGATCAACAGTTCAGGGTCACCATTGATGTATTTCCCACTTCATAATGTTCCACAAATTTCAGTGGGAGACAGGTCAGGACTGCAGGCAGGTCAGTCTAGTAGCTGCACTCTTCTACTACGGAGCCACGCTGTTGTAACAGGAGCAGAATGTGTCTTGGTTTCATTGTCTTGCTGAAATAATCAGGGACGTCCCTGAAAAAGACAAAGTGTCTTGGATGGCAGCAGATGTTGCTCCAAAACCTGTTTGTACCTTTCAGCATTAATGCTGCCTTCACAGATACTGGGACACTTACCCATGATGCCATGGGGCACTAACACACCCTCATACCATCACAGATGCTGCTTTTGAACTTTGCTCTGAGAACAATCCTGATTGTCCTTTTCCTCTTTGGCCCTGAGGACACCACGTCCATGATTTCCAAAAAGAGTTCTGCAGCGTTTGTGTGTGTTGTTGATGTGTGACTTTGTCTTTGCATGGTAGAGTTTGAACTGTCACTTGTAGATGTAGTGATGAACTGTGTTAA
>RPOG01001511.1:67371-79076 GCA_008086565.1 Thalassoma bifasciatum
AAAAAGACAGAGAAGTCAAATTTAAAGACACAAAATTGAAATTTTTGACAATAAAGTCAAAATCTGACATTACATTATAGTATAAGATTATAATTTAAAAATTGTGAGATAAAACAGGTAAAAAATCTGGGATAAAAGTCAAAATTTTGCAAAAAAAGTCCAATATTTGAGATAAAGGACAAAAAATTCGAGAAAAAAACAACAACTTTGAGATAAAAAGTGCATATTTTAAAGAAGCTGTCATATTTTGAATTAAGATATTAAAATTTTTTGATGAAAAGTCGAAATGTTGGACCTGTCATTGGCTACAGCAGAATAAAGGGAAGGTTCTGGAGTGGCCATCTCAGTCTCCTGACCTCAATATCATTGAGCCACTCTGGGGAGATCTCAAACCTGCAGTTCATGCAAGACAGAGCAAGAATTTACAGGAACTGGAGGCTTTTTGTCAAGAAGAATGGTCAGTTTTACCATCTGAGAAAATAAAGACCCTCATCCACAACCAGCACAAAAGACTTCAAGCTGTTACTGATGTTAAAGGGGAAATACACGCTGTTAAGAACTGGGGGAGGGAAACTTTTCATCAGGGTCATTCTGGAAGTTTCTGTTCTCATTATGATTCAAAAACAGTCGTCTTCTTTTTCTAAGTAAATGTCTTCATCCAACCACTAACTGAGTGACAGAAAAGCTTTTGTGATATCATTCAAATTCTCTGAGAATAAGCTAAAAAAAAAAATAGAAATTCTGCGAATGGTATGTAAACTTTTGACAAAAACACAACAACATTTTGGTGAATTATGTTGAAATGCTGAGTCAGCATTTCTTCATTTATCCTGTTCCTCTGCTTCTCACTTCTTTTTATGCTCTTTCACTCATTTTATACACATGAAGGTTCATCTCTCTGCTTCTTAACATGACTTCTACTTTTAATTACTCTGCAAAAACTGCTGTCGATAAAATTATTTTTGCTTTTTCAACTTTCGACCTTCTCGTTCTTACTCTGAGTTCTTCGAAGATTCAACTTTTTCATGATTTATTCTACTTTTACATTTCCTCCCTCCTTTTGCAAGTTTAAATCTTAGATTTACAGCTTTGACTCACTGCTTCCAGCAATTATATTTCAAATTTTCACATTTTAAGCTTTTTTCCAGCAATTTTATTTCACATATTCAGCTTTATTTAGCAATTTTCATCTTCAGCTTCCTTTCACTTCCTTCAGATTCAGCATTTCAACGCATTTGCTGTAAGGAAATGCATCTTTTCTAGTTGTATAAAATCCCCTCAGACATAATTTTACAATGAAAAAAAGGATTTTAATGAGTAACATGAGTAGATATTTAGATTTTTCAGTCACATACTGTTGGTGTGTGTCTGTGCAGTGTCGTCCCTGAGTTCTGATAAATCCTCTGCAGCAGGTGTTTTCTTTACTTAGCACGATGACGGATAGGAAACCACAACACACACACACACACACACACACACACACACACACACACACACACACACACACACACACACACACACATTCTGATTGTTATCAGGGATCTGGACACAATGACTCTCCTTTATTAAAATCTTCTCTTCACACACACACACACACACTCAGGTTTCTGATCTGCTGTATTAGTCACGCTTTATGACGAATATTAAAAAAAGACGCTTTTCTTTCTTTCATTAGTGAATCATAATGTGACCTGTTATATTACAGTTTACACACAGATGCAATGAAACTCGACACCGATCAAACTAACAGGACTCACGGTGACATTTTTCCGTTTTATCCCGAGCAGGTGTGAGCAGTTTGTTTGTGATTCAGACTGAGATAGTTCCATGAGAGGGAAACAAGATAGTTCCTCTTTAAGTCTGAGTTCATTTTACTGATTCTTCACAGAGGTTTCCTGCTTCCTCATGCACTAAACATGAGGACCTCAATCATCGAGGACAGCCCAAAGCTTTACTCAGTCAGAGAGAAAAGGTCTTGAGGAATAAAACAAAAGTTTCTCACATCAGAGGGAAGAACAAAAGGATTTTATTGATTTGTGAGTAATAGAAATAGACCTAGATTTAACTAAGCAAATATGCAAAAGCTTCCTATTGGATAATTACTGCACTGGCGATTATCTTTCAGTCGGAAACATGTTATTTAACCCCAGTAACTTCTCATTTCTTAAACAATAAGGAGGAAAGACACAGACTGGCTGGCAACCTGCAACCCTGAACAGGATGAGGGGTTAAGAAAATGGACGGATGGAGAAATGAACGTTAACTAATGCTACCTAAAGCCAGCCAACACAAAAGAAAAGTTGGAATCTAAGAAGTCATTATGTCTTATTTTTAGTAAAATTTGTCTTACTATTCTTGATTTGAGCCACATTTACTAGACAAGGTCATAAAAATGTCTCATTTCAAGTTTTTTAAACACAAAAATGAGGCATAAATTGCTTGTAACAAGTAAAAAAAAATCAGCCAATGGGATAAGATAAAAGATTCTTGTTTTAAGACATCTTTCTAATTTCAAGAAACTTCCCGGGCGAATTCGTCTTATCCCATTGGAAGATTTTTTTTGACTTGTTACAAGCAATTTACACCTCATTTTTGTCTTAAAAAACTTGAAATGAGACATTTTTATGACCTGGTCTGATGAATGTGGCTCAAATTAAGAACAATAAGACAATTTTTACTACAAATAAGACAGAATGACTTGCTTAGATTTCAGTTTTTGCAGTGTGAAGCCTTGAACACTTCCATTAACAACAAGTTGCATGGTAATATTGGGTTAATTAGTGCCAAATGGGCCAAAGGAGCTGTAGGTCAGAGAGGGGGTGAAATAACACACAAGAAAAGAAAAATATAATATATAAAAGATAAAACTGGAATAAAACTTTGTTGCTCTGAAACGTGCGATTACAAATAACTTGAGCTTCACACGACTTCAGTTTGGATTCATTCATAGAGAGAGTTTGATGTGAAAAAGTCAAAGGAGGAAGAGAAAGAGACGGACGTGAGGAGGAACAACAGGGAGGAAGAAAACGGCCGATAACTCGACTCCTCACATGACAGCGGTTTCCAGATCACACGCTTTACGCTTGACTGACACAACTATCAACATCCCTTTATGTCATTACTTAAAACAAATCTGTAGTATTTTGTAAAGTCTCTGGTCATAGTTTACTCTTCGCTTTGAACATTACTACAAGTGTCTGTAACTCAGTTAAATCTTTCAGTTTCAATAAACCTGATGTTAGAAACAGCTTGTTGGTGCTTTATGAATAATTCTTACCGCTCTTTTCTGTAAGATGTCTATATCAGTGATTCCCACCCTGTGGGTCGTGGCCCCCTGGTGGGCCGCGGGGATACTGAAAGTGGTCTGCCAAATTATTTCCAAAATAGACTGAATTTTAATGGAGGGTAATAATATAAAGATACAAATAAACAGAATAGTGTTTAAAATTTTAAAACCTAGTGACGTTTTTAAGGATATTGAACATGTTCAAATGTTTGTAGATAAGAAAAGTCCTTTAAGAAGTCATGTTAAAGCCCAATGACCCCAAAATTTAACAAAGTCCTGAAATTTGATTAAAAAATGCAATCAAACCTGTAATAAAATAAATGTTGTATGACCCAAAAATGTAATCACTGACCCAAAATTTAACAAGTTGTTACATTGTGGGTAAATGGTTTTTACCTTTTGGGCTCAGCATCTCTTACATTATTGACCGGTTATTACATTTATGGGGTTTGTTACATTTTTTGTCTTACATTTGGGGTCTTTGTTACAAATTGAGCTCTAACAATCATTACATTTTTAGACTTATAGTGGGCCCTGAATTGGAAAAGGTTGGGAACCACTGGTCTTTATTAAAGTCAGTGTTTATTGTGTATAAAGTGTATATCAGCAGTTCCCAACCTTTTCTATCTTGGGGCCCACTTTTACGTCTCACTAAATGTTTGTGGCCCACCTCTTACCGACCTCTGACCCCATAAATATGAAGGTTATATAATATATATTGCCTATTTAGAGCCCAATTTGTAACAAAGACCTGAAATGTCATAAAAACAGTGCAACAATTACCAGAAATGTAGTAACTGGTTGATAATGTAACTAAAGTTCTGAGCCAGAAATGTTTAAAAATAAGTAATAAATCCCAAAATATAATAAGTCAATGATGAAACAGGAGGTGATAACTTTTCCTTTTGCCGTTATTACATTTTAGGCTAAAAGCTGTTTTTTACATTTTAGGTATAATAACATTTTTAAAATTGCATTTCGGGTCATTTTAATATTCTTCAGACCATATTCGTATCTTTATAAAACAGCTCCTGACAAAAATAATAGTTTTTTGGAAATGATTTGGCGGCCCACTTGCAATGCCTCCACGGCCCACCAGGGGGCCACGACCCACAGGTTGGGAATCACTGGTGTATATAAAAGTCTTTGTGACCACACATGCCCTCAGACTGAATCAGATGTTTACAAGCTCATCTCAAGAGTGAATCAACACTTGGAAATCTTTAGTTTCTTACAGGTGAAGAGTTTAAACTCATGGTCCTGAATCAGCGGCTGATCTCACACTTGGAGCGTCCTGAACCGTCACATGATTCACAAAAGCGAGCGCCAAAACCCTGTCACTGTGTAAAGACGGATTAAACTGGAACTGGGTCAAAGTGAGGATTTGATGTTAACTTTTAAACGACTCGTGCAGCTGAGTGAGAGATTCGAGGAGTTCAGACTCTTCTAGAAGACTCAGTTTCTCACTTTCACGTGACATCAGCGTGATTCTGCAAAAATGAAAAAAAATACTCTCACAACATGTTAAATTGGTCAAATAGAAGCTGTAAAGTGAAGTTTATGGTTTTATTACACCTGCTGAATCACGGTGGAAAAGTTTCAGGTTGTGGATTGTGAAACGTCTGAACTTTAACCCTTTATCCTTGTGTCTTGTGGATAACTCGTGATGAAACGGTTCACGGTGGAAAAGTTTAAAACGGTTTTTGCTGTTGGTTGATTTTTCACCTCAGACTCGTCTCAGCCGCCTCAGATCAGCTTTGACTCTCAAACCTGAGCTCACGTCATCACAGACTTTAATCCGGGACACGTCCGTTGAGTCCCGTCATGTGATGTTATTTACTTCCAGATAAGAAAACCACAAACCTGAGTCATATTTAGATTATGCAAACACAATATTTACACACTCAGTTTTACTATAAGGCTCCTTCATCCTCAGATAACTGTGAGTTTTATTACTGGATGGTACATTTCCAGCACATTTGTGAACTCTCGTTTTGTCCTACCAGGTCTCATCTACCAACTCCAACCTCACCAAGCAGAGAAAATTCAACCTGGCTCTTCATTTTATCGATACTGATTGGAATCATGGGTAATAATCAGGCAAATATATAAAAGTAAGACGAGTTCAAGATCACTCAGAAAGTCCTCACAGCGACTTTAACCCTCCAATTAATTATGAAAACCTGTGTCCAGATTTCTTCCTCAGGTTTTTTATTCTTCTCAGGGAATTTTAATGTATTTTACCGTATTCGGTTTTAGGTTCTACCCCAAAATGTACATTTTCATACCAGCTAAAACAAAAAAATTAGCCCCCGAGAGAGTAAAAATTCATTCTTACAAACAAACCACCTTTAATTTTCTTTATTCAACTAACTTTTCATCTGTTTCTTATCTCTGCCAACTTCAGCGCTCCCTGTCACTGAAATTGCCTGTGCCTCTTGTTTACATTTAGAGCAACCTTGCCCTTCTTTTGACCAAAAAACGGGACATGAGAATCAACGCTATCACTAGGAATTTCTGACATATTTTCAAAGCAGTTTAGGTGTTGCTGATCTCACTTGTGATACATTCAGGAACTGTAGGATTTTTTTAAATCTGACAATTGCCAGTTTTTTCAGTTTTTGGATTGGACAAATAGTTTGCAAATGCTAGTCAATTGGAAAAAATGGGCTTTTTTTGTTTCTTTCTACAACACTGTGTTGTAGCTTCTGTCACTTTAAAGCCCTGTTCCACAAACCCCCCTTCCCTCTGATTGGTCGACCCTCTGGAGGCCTGTAGGGGGCAAAGTTATGGTCAGACCTTGGTGTTTGAGGCTCCAGAGCCAATCAAGAGATCCGAATGTGAAGATGACGTCTGTTTTTGGCAGGTCTGGTGCGATTTCAGTCTGAACATCCAGTATTGTTACTTTAAATCCATGTTTACCATCATGAAAATCAGAGTACCCCCTCTTTAAGTTGAGTTCGTCACCCTGCTTTAAAGTATAAACACTCTGTTGTTTGGCACAGAGTTGTTCAGTCGTGTCTGCTGATCCAGTAATGACATAATTCCTCTGACCAGAATCAAACAAACGTTTTCTGCAGGAACTTTCCTCATTAATGATGTAAATCTGTGACTGCTGCAAAGAGGATTTAAACCGAGGCAAACTGACCTACATGAGGAGGAAAAACCTCACAACAAGTTTCTGTGCGTGTTTCTGTGAGAGTAAAGAGAAGACAAGAGACAGAAAAATGTAAGAAATAATGGCGTAGCAGGAGAGTGGGTCAGCTCTGTTGGATCCTGGGGTCAGTAAGTTCAGCAGACTGAAGGATTAGTTTGTGTGTGTGTGTGTTTGACCTTTGGGGGTCTCCTCATTCAGACGGGTCAAGAGGTCAAACACGCATGGGGGGAGTGTGTCTAGACATGTCCATGTGTGCTGAGTGTGTGTGTGTGTTTCTGTGAACCATGTTTGGTAAAAACCCAAAGTTACCAGATGTAAGATCAGATCAACAATCTCAAAAAAGGCAAAATGTTTGATTGAATGACGTTTCACTAAAGTTTGGTTGCAATCGCGTAGTCAGAAAGTTGTTCGTGAAACTCAAAAGCATCGTTTACCGCTGCTCGTTTACTAGAGCTGAACGATTTTAGAAAAACATCTAATTGTGATTTTTCTGGCAGATATTGTGATCTCAATTCAATTCACAATTTTATTTAAATCAAGCTTTAGTGAAGTTTTCCCAATGTCCGGCAGAGAATTACATCAAACCATCGAAATATCAAAAGTTTTTACTGTAATCCAAGGATAAAGATGAAGGTTAGAATTATTTTTAACTTTTAGATATAAAGGTCAATATTTAAGTAGACAAAATGATGAGACAAAAGTCAATATTTTGAGTTTTTTAAAAAAAAAATTTTGTGTAATTAATCCAACATTATGTGAAAAAAGTCTAAACGTTCACATTCAGGGTCAAAATTTTAAGATAAAGGCAAATGTCTAAGTCAAAAAGTCACATTTTTTAGATTAAGCATCAAAACTTTGAAATAAAGGCAACATTTGAGATAAAAAGTGGAAATTTTGATATAAAAAGTCAAAATTCTAAGATTTAAGTCGAAACCATATGAAATTAAGACAACATTAATAGATAAAAGGCAAAATTTTGAGGAAAAAAAAGAAGATTTTGAGATAAACAGACAAATTTTGAGTTTTCTTAAAACCCTTAGTCAAACATCTCCACTGAGTCTGAATTTTAAAAACGACTCTCACTATTTTTAAACTGGACTGTTTAATTGCATTTTTAGTTTCAACAACTGAGGAACAAAAAGAGCATCTTTGACTCTTAACTTTTAAAAACAATTTAGTGCAAAATAACTGCTTTATGTTAAAAAAGATAAAATACAAAACAATTAAAAAAAATAATTAAATAAGCGCTTATAAGAAAAACGAGATTCAACTTAAACACGTTTGTGTGTGAAACAGCTGACACTAAAGATCCTGGGTCAGTCAGGAGCAAAAAAAATTGCAGTTTTGGCGAAAACATGATCGTGATGTCTGAAATCACGATTTCGATCAGAAAATGATAAATCGTTCAGCCCTATCGTTTACTGATGTTTCCAGACGTTATTGGCTGAGGTGTGAGATATGAGAGCGATGTTTATGCGTGGGCTTGTCGAGGTGAGATTACTGTAATAACCACCAATTTGCTGAAAAAGCAACATTTCAGTTTTCTGATTGTGCAAATAATGGAGGAAATGCGTCAGTGAAGACACATCAGGAGCTAAAGGGTTAGAGAGGAAAACAACACAAACAAGTCCAGGTGTTCTGGATAATTCTTTAGTGACAAAGGGTAAAGATAAAATATTACCTGCCGTGAGAAGAATGACGCCCTCTCACTTTGGAGAATGCGACACTATCATTGTTAACCAGCAAGTTCTGAAACAAAAACAAGAATCTGCACTTCAGGGCAAAACTTCACAAATCAGGTTTGTCCTGAAATCTTGTCCAACTTGTGGTTTTTACGACCGGGAGTTCAGCTTCAATTTGAACATTTCAACCTTTATTCACATCATTTCCACTTTCATGTTGACATTTTAACTTTATTCTGGTTTTTCCAAAATTATTTTTTCTATCAAAACCTGCTCCAATGCTCCTCTGTATGAAGAAAACAGGTGTGAAGTTTCCTGGATTATGGTTCAAATCTGTTGAGACATAACTGAGTGGAATTGGAAACAACACATAACTTCATATTTGTAATTAAGTAAATTTACTTATGGGACAGAAAGAAATATAATGCAATAAAATACTAAGCTCTGAAGACCCAAATATTTGTCTGATGTGAATTTCTTTACTACTTCTATAAAAACTCAACTTGGTCTTTGTACAGGAAGTTATGTTTTTAGTGTTAGGAGTTAGCTACTCGTTTGTAGTTATAAGTGTTATTGTTCATAACTACACCCTTTTTTCCACTGAAATGGGTTTAAAGTTGTGATATCAACAAAAGATGAAGTGGGAAGTGTTTGTAAATGTTGAAGTTTCGTTGGTTTAAGAGGCAGAAATGTAATGTCCACATATGTGAACGCCAGATCTTAAGAGGTTAAAATGACAGAAAAATATTCAAATGTGAAGTTTGCATCCATACATCAGATTCAGCAGCTTGTAGCACCAACAATTTTGTCTTTCAGTGGAAGAATACAAGAAACAGGAAGTGAATGAGTCATTCTTCCTGGTCAAGGTTAAAAACATAAATGTAGATGATGAAATAAATGTAAAAGCTGAACTTTGAACTCTTAAAGTGACAGTGTTAGAGGACAGGTGAATGAAAGCAGGAAACTTACTGAAGGGTCAAGAGCATGTTGGGAAAAGGAGGAAATGTGGGTTAATGATGAGTTAAACTGCAACAAAAGGAGGAAGAAAAAGGCAGAGGTCAAACCTGATTAATATAGTTATAGGTGAAAAGTTCTGAATATTAATATGTGTGAGCTACAAAGGCTCAGGAAACTTGGTCCAAACTGATGAATGAAGGATGAATGCAGCATGTTATCAGAAAATACTGGAGGAAAATTTACACTCATCAGCCCAGAAGCTGCACATGAGACGTACTTGGACGTTCACACATGACAATGATCCAAAACACAAGGCCAAGTGGACCTGCCATTGGCTACAGCAGAGTAAAGTGAAGGTTCTGGAGTGGCCATCTCAGTCTCCTGACCTCAATATCATTGAGCCACTCTGGGGAGATCTCAAACCTGCAGTTCATGCAAGANTAATGATGAGTTAAACTGCAACAAAAGGAGGAAGAAAAAGGCAGAGGTCAAACCTGATTAATATAGTTATAGGTGAAAAGTTCTGAATATTAATATGTGTGAGCTACAAAGGCTCAGGAAACTTGGTCCAAACTGATGAATGAAGGATGAATGCAGCATGTTATCAGAAAATACTGGAGGAAAATTTACACTCATCAGCCCAGAAGCTGCACATGAGACGTACTTGGACGTTCACACATGACAATGATCCAAAACACAAGGCCAAGTGGACCTGCGTAACCGATGTCGTCTCATTTCACTTCCAAGACCTCACCGGTAGAGTCAGAGGACTGGAGTTATAGTAACTCGGTGAGACCCCTCTAGAGTTTGGACGTCAAGTACGTTCTGTCTCGTTCTTAAATGTCCTTGACCTCCGAAAAACGGTTCTTCTTACCAGTCAAAATGGTAGACTCTTTTATTTCACCCTCATCCACAGCATTATTGAACAGTATTGTGCAACAGGAAGTCGCGTAATGCTCTAAAAAATGAGACGGAAAAGGAAATGGAAAGAAAAACAAAGAGAGTCTGGTAGAGCCGATACCAGAACCAGAGATAAGTTTCCGAGAGTCTCAGCTTCAAAGAGGTGTTAGTGTCACAGTCTCAGTTTCACTAACTGTGAAGAGAAGACTTTGAGATGCAGCTTTGACAGGACAGACTGCAGGAAGAAAGAAAGACAGAAAGAAAGAAAGAAAGAAAGAAAGACAGAAAGACAGACATCCATCACTGAGACAGAGTCAGGAAGTGATGGTTCTTCATTGTGTGACATCAAACATAAACATAGAGAAGGAACAAAGATGGTCTGGAGCTGTTTTGCTGGATCCAGTCTCTCTACCAGAACTACTTTAATCCTGTAAAGCCCGACCCACCAAAAAGTCATCTGAAAATTACAGTTTTTTGGAACTGAGACGTTTATTAACCCTTTTGACAAAACCCACAAAAAAATTTTGCTTTATCATTTCATTCATGACATATTTCTTGTATCACATTTGACACACTGGGCAATTTTGCAAACTATTTAGTCTGTTTTTAGTAAATATGCATTTATTTCATGCAGAAAACACTTAAAAAAAAAAAAAAAGTAACTATTTGCTGCAACTTCTTGAAAATAAAGCAATGATTTTCCTGAAAATGTGAGTTGGGTGATTTCATGAGAGAAGACATTTTGAAAAAGGGCCAAAATAACAACTTAAGCGACTGTGGTGACGACAATCCTCAAGGTGGTAGAATATGTTTTTAAAACTATTTTTAGCATGTGAGCGTAAGTAAACATCACCTGTCTGGGTTTGTTTGATATTTGTGCATGTTTGTTAAACCTTAAACAAATATCAGAGGCTGCTCAACGTGACTTACATGGTAGATTAATAATATTATTCAACTGTCCTTTAAGGTGCACACACACTCACACTCACACACACACACACACACACAGGTTGTTGTCAGGTGTGTTTGCTCAGCAGCCTGTCGGTTGAAGTTTATTGGGAGGTGAAAGAGAAGACGGCGTCTTTCCTTCAGGCGTTATGAATGTTTTCATGTCACGTTGCAGTGAGATAATAAATTTGGTCCCGTCCCAAAAAAATCTGTCGTTGTTTTTCTTCCTTTATTCTTAAGATTCAGAAGCTCTGCATGGGAAATTTTCCACTTCGCTCAAAATGAAGAACCATATGTTCATGCAGCCTTTTTCAGGTGATAAAATCCCCTTTGAGTGAAATGTGCACATTATGTAAATACAGTTATGTAACCACGCCTACGCCTCTGCTTGATCAAATCAATGAGACACAAACAGGCCTCTTCCTCCCTCCTTTATTCACAGGGGCTTAGCTACGCTCATCACGCCGTGCGCTGAATCAATCAGGAAGGTGTAAGATTAATGTCCATCTTTTCGTTGACGCCTTCGTGAGATTATCTTTAAAAGGAGAGCGGTTTTAAAGTGAGGTGGTGAGTGAAGGGTTGGAGAAACAGCCCTGACCTCAGAGGTTTAACATTCCTGCGTGTGGAGGTTCAGCTCCTATAGAAACGCTGTGTTTGTTCCAGCTTGTTGCTTTGTGACATAAACAGCTGACAGAAAAATGCAGAGCGTCTGCTTCTGCTGAGTCACAGTGAACAATAACTTCCAAACCACATCTAAGGGGGTAAAAGGTTTTCT
>RPOG01001511.1:79294-109294 GCA_008086565.1 Thalassoma bifasciatum
AATTATGGCACAAGAAACTTAAAACTGATCATGTGACTCATCAAAAACATAAACTCATGTTTTATTTTCTGTCATTTCACTTGATGCTTGTGGTGTCAGTAGTTTTTGACCTCTGTGCCCGTGGTTCACAGAGTGTGTGTCAGTGTGTCAAAGGTCTCAGAGATAACATTTCATATCAATAAGCTTCTTAACTGCTCACTCACTCATTCATATTAAGTTCTTCCTTCAAAAATACATCAAATCACCGTCATCTGAGTCACGCCTGAGCGGTGCTTCAAGTTCTGCTGAGCAAGGCATTAACCGGGGTGTGTCTGATAATCCCAGCTGTCAACATAATGTGGTTAGAGGCCTGAGTGTTCACTGTTACATCACCTCCATCAGCTAACCTCCCTGCACAAACATAACACACATTACATAATCTTATTTATGTAATATTTCAATCCAACCGTCTGCAGTTTCCTCCGCCCAAAGCGAGGAGGGAATCAGACTCAGGAGAGGGAGGGAAAAAGAGGGTCTGCTTTAATCTGGTTGTTAATTTTAAGGTCATAAAGAAACAAGAAGTGGGTCAGAGAGAGCTCATGGGGGCAGAGGGACACTGAGAAACACGTCTCTATTTACTTTTTATGAGAAGGTGACAACACACGACCCCTGTAAGACCATGAACTGTTTCTCCAGAAACTTTCCAATGGGACCAGTTTGGAGCTTCATGGATGCAAAAAGGGCGAGGGGCAAAAAAGACGCCAAGAAATTGTCCTTTGTTGGGGAAAACCATGGATTTCACCAATTATTTATCCATTCATTTAAACATGTCTTGAAACTCACTGTCTACTCTGAGGTGTCTTTTGTTAATGGTCCAAGTTCCAAGATTTTGGCTGGTCCACAAACAAACAAAGAGGTCTCAGGTTTCCCTCCCCCAGTTCTTAACAGCGTGTATTTCCCCTTTAACATCAGTAACAGCTTGAAGTCTTTTGTGCTGGTTGTGGATGAGGGTCTTTATTTTCTCAGATGGTAAAACTGACCATTCTTCTTGGCAAAAAGCCTCCAGTTCCTGTAAATTCTTGCTCTGTCTTGCATGAACTGCAGGTTTGAGATCTCCCCAGAGTGGCTCAATGATATTGGGCCTCATTCACAAAACATTCGTACGCACAAATTCGTGCCTAAATCATGCGTATGCACGTTTGACGCATGACAAAAAAAAACTTTCACCCACCTTCAGACGGTAGAGGCTACAGCGGACTTTAGCCGCTACACCCAGGTATTTGTAATTTTACACCACTTCAACGACAGCACCTTTCATAACAGTAGGTGGAGGTAAAGAGGTGGATTTCCTTAGGTCAACAATCATGTCTTTCGTCTTCGACATGTTCAACTTCAGAGAAGACTCATCACACCACTCTACAAAGTCATTAACAACAGGCCCATGGTCCTGTTCACCCCCCTGAAGAAAACTAACAATGACCTTGACATCAGCAAACTTTAAAATGAGTAACTAAAGCTGCTGCGGCTTTCGTTAGTGTACAGAATAAAGAGGAGAATCAGTGGAAGAGGAGAGAACACCATTAACTCTCACACACTGTGACCTGTTTGTAAGAAAGTCAGATATCCAATTAATCAGACTAGGATCTAGTTTAAAATGGTGGAGTAGCCTATCAGCAAGCAGAAGGGGTTGGATTGTGTTAAATGCTGAGGAGAAGTCAATAAATAAAAGTCTGGCATGTGTGTGCTGTCCCTCAAGATGCCTGAACAAAAAATGCAACAAAGTGGTGACTGCATCCTCAACACCTCTGCCAGCCCTGTAAGCAAACTGCAGTGGATCGAGGTTCACTGAATCTTTCTGAAGTTTTCTGCCTTGACACCCGTCAGTGAAACATCTGTAGCTTTAGGGATCAGCACTGACAGATGCTTTGATGACTTTAACTCTCTTTTTTGGACTTTTTTCTATGTGCGGGTCCCGAACATGTGAAGACCACCTCTGTACCTCACTTTCTCTCTCTCTGGCTCAAATGTTCTCCCCGTTCTAGGAAAAACCTCCATTGTAGGAATTCTTTGTGTTCTTTTAACCCTTCGCGGCTCTTTTGTTTGTTGATGATCTCTGCTGTTAGAAGCAGATCCCTGTGACGTCGACGCTCAGGCGCTGACAAAAGAAAGCTTCCTGAACAGGATTACACCGTGACTCACAGAGCAGCGTTGGGTTTCCCAAAGGAATCTTTAGACTCACGCTGCTCTGCTTTCACACCACCAGGCGAGCGGGGAGTTTGTTTGAAACATGAAACCGTTGCTTTAGATTTAGGTCATGTTATACAAACATGGAGGTGTTGATCTATCAGATATTTCCACAGACCAGATCAGAGAGTCACACTCCTTCAATAAAAGGATGTTTTTATTCTTACATCGTCTCAGACAGGGGTGTCCAAACTTTTTTATTTAAGGGCTGATTGAACACCGTGAAAATGACTAAAGGCCAGCGGCTCTTACTGAAATGTTTAACAGTGAAAGTAACGTTTGAATATTGTATTTGAGAACTTTTTGGGGGATTTAGAAGCACAAGCGCTAAAAAAGTAAGAGGCTGGAGAGTAGTTGATACACAATAGCAACAAAAAGAGGCAGATTCTTTGAAAAGTCCTGAAAAAAACACATTATTCAGCAATAATGTTGACTTCCTTTTGTTATTTTCTGCAAGATTTCACAAAGTGAAGCTAAAGTTGTAACTGTGGGGAGGGCCTGCATTTCCTTCAAGCAAATACTGACTGTTGAAATGCTGAGCCCCATTTCAACATTTAATGTTGAAATGTTGAGCCACTTTACTAACTTTAACATCTCCATTTGAGCAGAGCTGAACTGCACTGTAAGAAATTGCTGTTAATTTACAACTAATTTTAAGCAGTAATCTACAGTTTCTATGTTATGAGGTTTTGTACTGTAGTCCGCGATGCATTGTGGTCTGATAATTTTGAAGTGAAGACACTGTGTTTGAAATCACAGTAAAATACAGAATTTGGGAAAGGGTGGGCATTTTTCTAGAGCTGGATTCGATGTGCGACCATGAGTGGGGAGGGCACACAGTGGACATGAGACACTCCCGTACATGGATGACTCACACAGGTGACTTTCTGTGGTGTTGAGCGGCTGTTTTCGCTCTGTGTACTCTCTATGCTCCACCAGCAATATTTCTCCACAAATTACAGTCATATACAGTATTTTAATGCACTGCTTATATAATACAGTCAAAGGATTTTTCATTTAGAGTTCGACAGAAGAAGATACCAGTCTTCAATTATATCCTTCCGTTGCCGTTGCCATTTGGTCCCAGCTGAGGAGAGTGGCCTGCCAGTCCATGTAAGGGCAAAGACAGCCTGTGTGACCTATGTGATTCATCCATGTACAGCAGGGTCTCATGTCCACTGTGTGCCCTCCTCACTCATACTTTGAATTTCTGTTATGGTAAGGAAAAACTGCTCATTTTACAGTAATATAATAGCAACTTTGCTGCCAGTTGTTTACTGTTTTTTCACACAAAAATGTATTCCTATGCATCACTCCAGCTACAGCTCAGCATTTCAACATAATGAAAATGGACCTCGGGGCCACATTCGGTCCCCAGGCCTGAGTTTGGACACCCCTGGTCTAAGTTTACAAACTTTTTACAGAAATAGAAAAGTTCAGGGTCAGAGACTCTCTAAAGCTGTTAACAGATTTCTCTCCCAACAACAGGAATATGACAAATGTTTGATCGTCTTGTTTTGTTTCGGTACCATGGATTTTAATAACCGCTTTAATCCTCTTTTTCTTCGTCCGCCGTGGGCTATAAAGCTGTGTTTAGTTTCTCTCATTGTTCCAACATGTTGAGAGTCTTTCCTCTGAGAGTTCGACTGATGCTCACGCTCACCTTTGCTGCCGTTTACACCACGTGTTGACTTCTGTACGAGCACAGTTTCTTAAACACATATCTACTTTAAACTGGCTCATTTTAGACTTTATAACCTGGTGTTTACCAAACTGAAACATCTCACATTAGAGTTTAACAGCTTCACGTTTTGTCGTTAAAATAAAGACAAAAGCTATCTGTTAACTAAAGTAATCATTACAAACTCTGCTAAAACAACACGTTCAACACATCAGAAATTCATCCCAACGACTTTACCTCTGAATGTCTGACAGGATGCAACAGATTTGTTTTATTACTTGGCAGCAGATCCCTGCACGTGTAAATCCAACACCTGAGGGTTGAACACGAGGATCCTGAACAAACAAGCGTGTCTGATGTGATTGAGCGACTCTGACAACACAAAGGAATTTTGATTTATTTGATATTAAGTGAGATGTTTTTGTGGAAAACATTTTAACAGCCCGTGAAAATGCTTCAACAGGGGAAAAAGCAGCAAAGTCCAACGGTTCAATGGTTCAATACATCTGCATCATCGGCCTTTGACGAGTATCTTATCTATTCTTGACATTATGTCAGAGTGGACGGATCTTTCGTTGACTTTTCTGCCCCAGCTAGCTTAGCTTAGCTTAGCAGATAACAGTTTCCCAAGAAAACTCTGATTCAGAATTTTTACTTGAAAAGCTGTAAAACTGAACACACAGAGAAAAGTACATTACGCTCTCACAAGAGATTCAGATTCAGTACATTCACCTCCACCTACATCTTTTAATTTGTCTTAATCAAAAGAGAAAGTATAGCACTAGCTTGATGCTAATGCAAATAGAAAATTACATTGATATGCTAATGTTTAGCGTACGTCAATATAACTTTGTTTTAAACCAGAATTCCAACTTTCATCACAAAAACGTATCATAGTAACTCTTTGCAAACAATACTGAAACAGATAAATGATTTCCAAACAGGAAGTGCAGAGTCATGGCCGATTTCAGCATAACTACGGCAAGCTCAAGGCTCCAAACGATTCAAAACATTGCTAGGTGGCCTACTTAAGTCATAAATATTAAAAAAAACACACGCTGGCCTCACCTGATGTGTGATTTTGATATATTTTTATTGACGTCCAGAGATGTCTGAATCCATTGACCAATTTCATCTTTATTTACTTATAAGCTCAATCAAATTTTAACACATAAAACCTGTAAAGCTACTTTTTGCATACAGAAAATTCATAGGAGGAATTGAAAATGATATTGGGATCAATAAACTCTTATCAGTTCTTATCCCTTTCAACCAACTAACTCATAAACTGATGATTCAACTTTCAATTGACCCATAAACCAATGAACCAACCAGTGCATCCATTTGTAAATGAACCCAAACCAACCCATCAATTAACAGACTTATCAATTAATGTGCGATTTTACAGACAACTCTCCAAACAACTAACAAACCAACCAACCATTTGATAAACTCACCAACAGCTAAACTTGTACTGAACAACTCACCAATGCCTCAACCAACCAACTGATGCACCTGTTTACCAGTGAACCAAAGTCAAACTCACCAACAAATAAACAAATAAACTCACAGACACACAAACAACTGGCAAACCAACCAACCAACCAACACAACAACCATCCAACCAATCAACCAACAAACTCACCGACCAACACATCAACCTAGGTTGGTTAGTTGGTTGTTTGAGTGGAACCAACACATCAACCATCCAACCAATCAACCAACAAACTCACCAACCAACACATCAACTATCCAACCAATCAACCAACAAACTCACCAACCAACACATCAACCATCCAACCAATCAACCAACAAACTCACCAACCAACACATCAACCATCCAACCAATCAACCAACAAACTCACCAACCAACACATCATCCATCCAACCAATCAACCAACAAACTCACCAACCAACACATCAACCATCCAACCAATCAACCAACAAACTCACCAACCAACATCAAATAAACCACCACCAACTCCACCAACAAACTGATTCACCTGTTTGCCAATGAACCAAAGTCAAAGTCACCAAAAAAACCAACCCACAGACTCACAAACCAACCAATGAACACATCAACCAACCGTCCAATAAAACACCAAAACTGTTTCCTTCATCCACCTTAAATATCTCAAACTAACTGGACCTTAGAAAGTAGGTCAAACAGAAACAAAACCTGGAACCAAAACAGTTTCCTGTCATGAAAATAGAAAAACATTTTATCCCCAGAAATGATCCAGACTGGAGGAAGTCTTGACTATAACTGATGTTTTTTAGAATCAGAGCTTTTTACTGATGTTTGTTTGTCAAACTGTGAAACTATAAACTGTTTCTCTGTGTTTGAGTGGATCCAGGTTGTAGCTTTAACTGGAAGAGACGTGTTTTTCCTGAGCTTCAGGCTGAAGGTGTGGTGTGAATCAACAGCTGGAGCCTGGATTCATTCATGTGTTCGCTCTAATCAGCTTTAAACCCACAGTTCATGCATTGTCTCTAATTTCTGGGCTGAAGCGTCAAACTTCAGCTCAGTTAAAGTCTTGTTGTTGGTGCACGTGCTCAGTTAGTGATTCCAGGTTTCCTCAGGCTGTTGTTTAATGTTTCAACCAAGATACGGTCACATTACTCTGGAACGTGACCAGGTTTGTTATCTGACCCAGTTTTGGATGGAGGTTTTGGAGCAGACTACAAACCAGGAAACGTGCCATGAAATCTGTGAGCGCTGATCCAAAACAAGCTGTGACTCTGTTCAGAAACTCACCGTCGCTGCCTGCAGAGTTTTTTTTAGTCCTTTTCTAATTTTTGACCCTGAACCACAGAGTTTGTTTCAGTTCAAGGATTTGTAACGCTGACTTCAACAGACGTGTATCTGTTGTTTCAGCGCAGGAAACAAAATGTTTGGAGCTGATTTTGCAACTTTTAAATTCAGGACATGAAGTCTGTGCACGTTCAATTCCCAGCAAAATCAGCTGACGTGAGCTCTGTGTCAGCTGTGACACACGATGTTTGACGGATTTCTGACATCATCACAACTGCACTGGGCTACAGGCGTTATTCCAACACCCCAACCTCAAAGTCAGTTATAGTTATAACATAAAAGGACAAAAATTGGGATACAAAGTCAAACTTGTGAGATTTAAAGTTGAAAATTGAGATAAAATAGTGAAACTTTTCAGATAAAAAGTCAAAATTTACACATTATATAGTCGTTGTTATAAAACAGAAAAGTCAAAATATAAGAAAAAGTCAAAATTACAGGAAGAACATTCAACGTTTTGAGATAAAAAGTTTTTATTTTGAGGACAAAGTGAAAATTATGAGGTAAAAATTTAGAGTTATGAATAAAAGTAAAAAAATTTGGATACACAGTCATAATTTTGAGAAAGAAAGTTAAAGTTATAAGATGAAAAGACAAAAAATTTGGATATAAAGTCAAATAATGAGATTCAAAGTCCAATTTTGAGATGAAAAAATTAAAATTTTGAAGTAAAAAGTTAAAGATTTCAGATTATATATTCACAGTTGTGAGAAAAATGTCAAAATTTAGGAAAAAGTAAAAAAAAAACAGGAGGAAAATTCAACATTTTGAGATGAAGAGTTCAAAGTTTTGAGACCAACAGTGAAAATTATGAGGTAAAAATTTTAAAATTCGGAACGAAGGTCAAAAATTTTGGATACACAGTCATAATTTTGAGATTTAAAGTCAAATATAAAGTTTTCAGATTATTGGTCATGGTTATGTGAAAAAGTCAAAATTACAGGAGGAAAATTCAACATTTTGAGTAAAAAAGTTCAAATTTTTGAGACAAACAGTGAAAATTATGAGGTAAAAATATAGAGTTATAAATAACAGTCAAGAATTTGGATACAAAGTCAAACTTGTGAGATTTAAAGTTGAAAATTGAAATTAAAAAGTTAAGATTTTGAGATAAAAAGTTAAAGTTCTTAGATTATATAGTCATGGTTAAGAGAAAAAAGTCAAAATTTAAGAAAAAGTCAAAATTACAGAAAGAAAATTCAACATTTTGAGTTAAAAGTTTAAATATTTAAAAGATTATGAGGTAGAAATTCCGAGGTATGACATAAAAAGTCAAAATTTTGCAATAGAAAGTCAAGATTTATGATTAGATATTCATAATTGCTTTGTTTTGAGTCAGTCATCACATTTTGGATTTTATTATATTATTTATGTGCAGGACAACCCCCTCTTATGCGTGCCCCTGGCGTGTGCAGACGATTAAAATCTTTATTGTGTCGGGCAAAGTCAAAATTTGAAACAAAAAGTCAAGATTTGACTCAGAAAGTTAGAGTTACGAGATAAAATGTCAAAATATTTTGAAACAAAGTCAAATTTTGAGATAAAAAGTCAAATATTTAGTTAAAAAGTTAAAGTTCTGAGATAGAAAATCAAATATCAGGATGAAAAGTTGAAAATGCAGGCCTCAGCTTCTCTGTAGAAATCTCCTTTAGTAATTTTCTGATGGTTTAAAGTGACATTCTTTCAAACTGAACATGTTGAATATTTCTGTTCTTACACTGAGCAGAGTCGTGGTCATTATCTGGATCCGTCATCTCAAACTCGGTCGCACCAGCAGACGACGTGTGTTTCGTGCTCGGTGTGTTTGGCAGGTTTCAGATGCTTACAGTATCATTCCAGGAGTTTTGGCGAGTTTACAGAAAATAAAGTAGGTCATTCAGCTGATTTCACATCAACTCCAGAAGCTGACGACGTTCAGACCTACGAGGTTTTTCTGGACTCAGGATCCTTTAATCTGCTGTTTCACCCAAACTGAACTTTAACCTGAGGGAACCAGACTTTAAAGAGCATAAACTGAAACTGAAAAGACCAAAACAGATTTTACTCTTTTATCTCAGGTTTATCATTAGGTTTGTTTCACTGACTCATATTTGCACATTTTATCTCTGCTCTCTTCTTCATGAACGCTGCAAAAACTGAACTCTCACCCACTGTTTATGTCTCCATCTGTGTAAAAAAAAAAAGTCTTTTTAAACTAAAAATGAGCCACAAACACCTGACAGGTTAAGATTATGTCGTATTTCAAGGTATAAAAAGACAAAGGTGACTTCTGATTTGCTGAAAGAATCCTCCAATTTTGAGAAAGAAGTTTAAAACAATGTAAATATTGAGATAAAAAGTTTAAGCAATTGAGATGAGAAGTTAAAGATTTTTGGTTCCTATATTTATAGGAAAAAGAAAAAAGTTTTTTTTTTTTTTTAAAAAGTCGGCATTGTGAGATAAAAGGTTTAAAATCTTCAGAAAATGGTAAAAATTGTGCAATAAAAAGTCAAAATTTTGACAAAGAAAGTCAAAGTTATGAGACCAAAAGTTGAAATTTTGAGATAAAAAGACAAAATACTTAGATAATATATACATAGTTGTGAGAAAAATAAAATAAAATTGAGGTACATTCAAAATTATGAGTAAAAAAGTCAAGATTTTGAGACAGAAAATCAAAATTGTGAGAAAGAAATTTAGAGTTTTGACATTGAAAGACTTTTTCTTTCTCATAAAAAGTCAAAATTTCAATACAAGGTCAAAATTCTGAGGTCAAATGTCAGAATTTTGAGGTAGAAATTAGAATTTAAAGGTTCAAAGTGAAAACTTTAAGATAGAAAATCAAAGTTAGGGGGAGATTCAAAATTTGAGATTAGGTCAAAAATAAATTTGAAAAAAAAAAAAGGGTCAACATTAAGAGAAAAACATTCAAAATTTTGAGATTTAAAAATCAAAGTTTTGAGATAAAAAGTCAAAAATTTTCAGATATTCATAGTTATGAGAAAAAAATAAAAAAATTGAGATTGAGTCAAAGTTATTTTTTTTTAAAAAAGCCAACATTTGAGACAAATTGTTCAAAAAATTGGAATAACAAAGTGAATATTTTCAGATTGTTGAGTGAAAAGTTATTGATGAAATGATTTAATTTTATGATAAAAGCAGAAATCTCAGGTAAATGTGGTAAGAACTCTGATTATTTTCATGACACTTCTACCTCATTTTCCTCTTGCAAGCAGTTTTGCATCGATTTTGTCTTATAGTATTTTGAATTTAAGATGTTTTCTAGACTTTTCAGGTGAATGTGGCTCATATTACGTATAGTAAGACAAGATTTTATTAAAATGAGATAAACATTTGCTTGAGTTCAGTTTCTGCAGCGATGGAGAAGAAGCTGCTTTGAAATGTCATTAAGAAGCTGCTTTTGCAATTGCATTCACATAAAAACGACCTAAATACTGTTTTTATTTACATTTTACACAACGTCCCAACTTCATTGGACTTGAGGTTGTAAAAAGAAAAAAAAACTTGGGAAAGACAAGAAGACAGTTTGAGTTCACAGCCTGTGACTGTTTTTCTACATGTGTCAAATGTTTCTCAGTGA
The DNA here is from genome assembly GCA_008086565.1 of Thalassoma bifasciatum. Lineage (NCBI taxonomy): Eukaryota > Metazoa > Chordata > Actinopteri > Labriformes > Labridae > Thalassoma > Thalassoma bifasciatum. The sequence continues at coordinate 89,594 of RPOG01001511.1, forward strand.
CGACCCAAACTGAAGAGTTTTCATGTTTTTCATGGCTGAAAAGTGCTGAACCAAACCCAAAAAGAAGAGAGAAACAAGTCTGCAGCTGCTGTTTGACTTTAGAGCGACTCCTCTGAGGGGAAACGTTTCATTCATGACTCAACTTCTCTGCAGATGATTCTCCCTCAGCGTTCAATCTGCTCCTGAGAGAGAGAGAGAGATAAAGGAGCAGCAGCAGCTCAGGGGAAAAGATGAAAAAGTGCATGTGCAGCAGAGGGAGGGAGGTGCAGATGTGTTACAGCATGCAGAGGAGAAGAGGAGAGGAGGAGAAGAGGAGCAGAGGAGCAGAGGAGGAGAGAAGGAGAGGAGGAAAGAGGAGGAGAGGAGAAGAGGAGCAGAGAGGAGCAGAGGAGGAAAGGAGAGGAGCAGAGGAGCAGAGAGGAGCAGAGGAGGAAAGGAGAGGAGCAGAGGAGCAGAGGAGGAGAGAAGGAGAGGAGGAAAGAGGAGGAGAGGAGAAGAGGAGCAGAGAGGAGCAGAGGAGGAAAGGAGAGGAGAAGAGGAGCAGAGAGGAGCAGAGGAGGAAAGGAGAGGAGCAGAGGAGCAGAGGAGGAGCAGAGGAGGAAAGGAGAGGAGCAGAGGAGCAGAGAGGAGCAGAGGAGCAGAGGAGGAGCAGAGGAGGAAAGGAGAGGAGCAGAGGAGCAGAGAGGAGCAGAGGAGCAGAGGAGGAGCAGGCCGGTGTCAGTGCTGCAGACATGTTCATGTACAGACTGTTCTGCAGGCTGCAGGCTGCAGAACAGTCTGTTCTCTGTCTGTGTTAAACTGCTCCGTCCTGCAGCTCCACTCTCAGTCTGACTGTTTCATTTGTTTCATTTGTTTCATTTTCACACTTAAAGATCTTCAGAGTTCAAACCTTTTTCCTGAGAATCAAAACTTCAGAGCTCACGTCGCTGCAGGGAGTTTGGCTGCATGTTTGACCTGTTTGAAATCTGCTGACAGTCTTTAAGTCACACACACACACACACACACACACACACACACACACACACACACACACACACTTACATACACACACACACAGGGAGAGGCAGTGCATTTATCACAGTGGTGGGAACAGTTTGACGAGAGTAACCAAAAAAAAAAAAAAAGATAAAATCCTCAAAGATAATAAAGCAGCTTCATAACTCAAACATTTATTAAAACATTTATTTGATGTTTGCATTGAGCATTTTTTATAAAGTGAGCATAAATAGGTTAAAACAAATTTCTTTCATTAAAAACAATAAAAAGAAAAATTTAGACTGTCTTTGTTGAGATCTTTTTTTATGGACAATTTTAAGTTTATGTTTTGTGAAGTCAAAATTTTGCCTTTACATCTCAAAATGTTTGTTTTAAAAAATAATAATAATATTTTAACTTTTTTTTCTTTAAAAATACAAATATTTTACATTATTTGACTTAATTATCTTGAATTTTGACTTTTTATCTCATGATTTCAACTTTGTAGACCAGAATTTTGACTTTTTATCCCTTTTTTTAACTTAATTTGTCATAATTTTGGTTTATCTCAGAATTTATCTTTTTCTTCTGAAAATTTTGACTTTTTATCCCAGAATTTTGACTTTCTCTGTTGAATATTTTGGTTTTTTTCCCATAATTTTGACTTTACTTCCTCAGAATTTCAGCATTTCATCCCAGAATTATGACTTTTTATCACAGAATTATGACTTTTATGTCAGAATTTTGACTTAATATGGGCCAAAAAAAAAACTTCTCAACAAAGCAAAGTTTTTATTTATATTTTATTTAACTCATGGAAATGTGCTTCCATAATAATGCGTCACTAAATGCATATTTTCTTGTGCAAAAGTATAAAAAAATGCCTCACAATCTTAGTTAAAGTTAAACTTGGATTGTGATCACTCTGTTTTTATTTATGTTTTACAAAATGTCCCAACTTTTTTTTTTTTTTACTTACTTTTGATGTAAAAAAAAAAAAGTCTTTAAAGTTTTTTTTTTTGAAGGATCTTTTCTGAATTCATTTGTTTAAAGAAGAAGAGACCTTTGAATATCATAAAAAAAAAATCTTATGCAAAGAAAACGAGTACAAATGATAAGAAAAGGGACACAGATATAAGATAAAGTGAGAATTAGAAACAAATCTAGTTCATTTTTATTTCCTGTGAATTTATTTGGCAAAGATATGTCAAATAATCGAAAGAAATGCAATAAAAAGCTGGAAAATCTTTTAAATAAATAGAGACCTTACATAACAGTGGAGTATAAATGACTTTATTAATGATATAAACACACCTTGTTTAAACACCAGAGTAAAATTTAAGGCTGAAGTTCATCTTGATATGACTCAACAAAAATTAAAAGAAGCATTTTCTTTGTGATAATTTTCTTCTCCCTGATGTCAAATATTAAATGAATGTTAACTTATATAACTACAGAATCTGCAGATTCATGTACAGGTGGTAAAAGGTTGATTTCCTCAGAGTAGATTATGGTGTTGGGGTCATAAATCTGTCATTTATAATGTGCGTTCAGATAATCAACAGTTTTAATGCTGGTGATTAATCTAATGTCTGCAGAAGGTGTGTTACATAACTCAGAGCTTCACTCACCACAGAGTCTGGGTTTGATTCTGAGCCTGACACAAGAATATTTATACTCACAGAAGCTTTTGTTTACATGTTTTTAAGACGTAAACAAACAAAACTGATGAGTAAGAACAAAGTTTTGGAGGATTTTTCAGCTTTTCTTTGAAGAATGGTGACGTCTGGGAATATAAGAGGAGTGAGAGCTCTTCACTTTCTCCACCTCTGACTCTGTGTGTGTGTGTTTGTGTGTGTGTGTGTGTGTGTGTGTGTGTGTTTTCAGTCAGTTTTTCCAGAAGTCTCCTCATGAATCTCCAGCTGACTGATATTAAAGCTGAATTGTGTATCTGTGCAGTGACTTGCTGTTGCCGCGGTAACAAACAAACGTTGAGTTTTCACTGTTTTCCAGATAACGTCTCTGCACGGCTCCGGTCTTTTTTTTTCTCTGTCCAGTATGATGCAACAGACTGAAGTGACCGCTCACTGCTCGGCTTGTTTCCTCATTTTTACATCAGCTGATTTCACCACAAAGGGGAAAAAATATCAGGAAGAAAACTCCATTTCCCATGAGCACTTGCACCCCCTGTCATACAGTCTGACTCCTACCAATACATGCATTTAAGCCTCTTTTTAACTCTACTATTCTTTTTCCAAGACAACTTTTCCCATGATGTAAAGTTAAGGGGAAATGTATTTAATGGTAGTTTGTACCAGACGGACAAAGTTGATCAGTGAAAAGAGAAATCAGAGTTTTTTTCTGCTAAAAAAAAAAGTATTTCTATGATTTATTTAGTTGTAATGGTGGTAACAGGAGCTGGACTGTTTGACAAGAAAGAGACAGAAGAGCAGAAGAAAGATAAACAGGAGAGTGATAGAGCACAGGCTAAAGGCTAAAACACGAGCTTGAACATAGAAAAGTGGAGTTAAAAAGAAAAACCTGCTCTCCCTTAACTTTTCCAAAACAAACACGTCTCAGTTCATCACGACTGTGGGGAGCTACAGGAACAAGAGTCTATATTGCTATATGCTGAAATAGTATATAAACTGAAGATAAACAGGATTTTATTATTTGAGCTCATTAAAGATGCACATGCTTCTTCTTGGATTCTGTTTTTTTATTGAAATCCATTTTAATTAAAAAATGGTTGCTATGAATTGATAATAATAACAAAAGCATATGTTTGTTTCTATGTATTTATATGGACCTATGGGTCTGGAATAAAGTATAAAGTCATAATTATAACAGTAATAATAATAATATTAATATTGTGATAATAAAAAAGTGCATGTGGAAAGCAAAGTTAAAAAGGTTACAGTTACTTCATTATAAGTTATAAGCAGTGCAGAAAATAAATGTTTGTAGTTTGGTCTTAAAGGTGGAAGGATCAGCTGTGTCATGGATGTGTTTGAATACAAAACTTTGAATGAGCTGCATTTTTTTAATAAAGTCCCACCACTTTTTTAATTAATAAATTAATTTAACTTAATTTCCCTCCCTTTATTATTATTATTATTATTATTATTATCATTATTATTATTATTATTATTATTATTATTATTATTATTATTATTATTATTATCTGTTGTTACTGTTATTATCAGCAGTTTATTGTTTTTTTTGTTCAAAAAGCAAAAAAAAAAAAGGTAATTACTAGAAATATTATTAGAAAAAAATATATATATAAACATATACAAAGTCTCACCATTATTATTACATAAATCTACAAGGGGGAAAATCATTTATGGTTGTAGAAGTAATTGTAGGAGTTGTTATATTAATAACAGTAGTTATATGAACAATTAAAATAACTTAGTTTTTATAACAAATTTAAAACATTAGTTTACAAAGAGCTTGATGACTGAAGACCTGGAACAAAATTAATAAATAAAACTAAAAACAAAAAAAAAATTGTTGCTGTTTTTTTTTGTTTGTTTTTTTTTTTTGTTCAAAAAGCAAAAAACTTTTTCATTACTAGAAAAAATATATTTAAAAATTTATATATAATAATATAGTGGTGGGACACCACTATAATCACATAAATCTACAAGGGGGAAAATCGTTTATAGTTGTAGAGGTAATAGTAGAAGTTGTATTATTAATAACAATAGTTATATTAACAATTAAAATAACTATTTTTTTTATAACAAATTTAAAACATTAGTTTACAAAGAGCTTGATGACTGAAGACCTGGAACAAAATAAATAAATAAAACTAAAAACATAAAAAATTAGTCAATGAAAAATACAGTTATTGTAATAATAGTGAAGGCAAACAGTTACTGTAGCAATAATAACAGAGAATTAATGTGGTTAGTTTGTTTTATTTATGTTATTTTTTATCAGATTAAGGATTAATAACGTGCACTAATCCAGTTTCCTGTTGATGAATAATTAATCATCCTCGTGCCTCTGTTTGGTCATCACTCCGTTACCGAACAGCCCCGCCCCCTTAGTTACGTCATCTCCATCTGCGGTCATAGACGATCTTTGTTCCAGGGGCTCAGCAGCGAGGAGGGGGCGGGGCCAGGGCGGTGACGGAAGCAGCGGCTCGGCCTGTGATTGGTCAGGAGGCTCGGCTGCTGTAGTGGTATATAATCCAGAGTGAACAGCTCCGAGCAGCAGCCGGCGATCTGTGCGGCACATGTGCGGAAGAAAGGAGGACAAAAAGGCTGAATGAAGGAGAGGAAGAGAGAGTGAGAGTCTGAGGAGGAAGAGAAGAAGATAAACACTGAGTTTCTGGAAGCTTCTCACACAGAGGAAGAGAGAGAGAGAGTGTGTGTGTGCACCTTATCATCTGGAAATATCTGTGAGTAACCTTCATGTTCTCCATAAAGAGGGGTGTGCGCATGCGGGGACACAGTGTGTGTGTGTGTGTGTGTGTGTGTGTGTGGTCAGGGGGTTACACATGAGTCAGGGTGGCGTCATTAAGCTTCTATAACAGGTTGAATGGTGTGTGTGTGTGTGTGTGTGTGTGTGTGTGTGTGTGTGTGTGTGTGGCGCAGTGTGTGCAGGTCTCAGCTCACACACTGACGCGATGAGTGTCAGCCAGTTCACCGGCCGGTGGGAGGGTCCACACACACACACACACACACACACACACACACACACACACACACACACACTGAGCCGCACAATCACACTGTGTCCTCCTCTAACGTCTCTTATTCTAACTCCTGTATTCGTGTTTAATCTTCATTTCTTGCTGTTTTAACAAACATTTTTGCATGCTTTTCATTTTTTCTGCATCTGAATGTGCAAAGAATAATAAAAATCTGAGCTGTCACAGATATTTGAGGCTCTGGGATGAAAACAGATGCAGATTTTGTGAGTGTATACACCCAAATATTACACTTAGAAGGTATTTCTCTCCATGCTTTGACCAAAAAGCTACAAATGAATGTGCAGATATTCCTGTAGTTGCAAGTAGGGCTGGGAAATTAAATGCAAATGCAATAAGTCCTGTTGCAATATTCTAATCACAGACAGTGCAGTATTTCTATAACCTGAAATGTGTCAAAAATATCAGCTACAGTTTTTGCAGCAGATGTTTTTTTGTTCTACACCAGAGTTACTCAACCAAAGAGACAAACTGTGAAAAACTACATTTACAAAAGAAACAATCTAAGTGATAAAATGAGGCGTAATAAAACTTAGTTTGAGGTAGCTAAAATGACTGAAAAAGCAATAAAAATTAGAATTTAATTTGGATTGAAACCCAGATATAATCAAAAAGTGGCAACAAATGGTCCAAAAGTGGCATCAAAGAGTGAAAAGTGACTTAAATGGTCAAAAAGCGACAAAAATGAGCAAAAAAGAAATCTGGAGGAAACTTTAAAATACTCAAAAAGTAGCAAAAATGTTGCAAAAAGTGGTAAAAATTGCCAAAGTTACCTCAAATGGTAAGAAAGTTTGGGCTGAACTTGGATTTTTTTGCTGCTCTAAGACCATTTTTGCCGCTTTTAATTCATTTCTAATGCTTTTTCCTGCTGTTTTTGTCTCTTTAATTCATTTCTAATGCTTTTTCCTGCTGTTTTTGTCTCTTTAATTCATTTCTAATGCTATTTCCTGCTGTTTTCACCACTTAGATTTTCTCTTGTAAAGATAATTTTCGACACTTTGTCTCTTTGGTTGAGCACAAAACAACTACTGCAAAAACATTTAACCTGGTATTCTGACACACTCCACTGTCTGCAATTAGAGTATTACAGCTGGTAATATTGCGGTTAAATCTAATTTGCAGTTAATTGCCCAGAGTACAACTCAGGATGATGAGTCACAGGATTAAAATCTGTGATGAACCTCAAAGATGCATGAAAGTCAGTAACAACCATGTGCAGACGCTGTGCAGAGGCGTGCGTGCACAAAACATCACTATAATCTAAATAAAAGTTGCAGTGATAAGTCGCTTTGTTTGCATTAAAAGAAAAACAGCTTGTGTATAAAATAAAAACCCAGTTGTAGCCTGAACTGTTATAATCACTGCTCGTGTCCTGCAGCCTCAGTATCAGTTTATCTTAATGATGTTTTGAATGTGTTTAGATAAAAGATAACAGAAGATAACAAACGCTCGTCTTTGCATCACTCACTTATTATGAAAGCTCTTCCAGTTTGTCACACAGACAAAACGCTTGTACAAATCTGCACAAAGACTCTCCTGTTCTGCTTCCCCTCAGGCTGTTTAAACCACAGACTGTAACTTTGATGTGGCGCAAACTCGTCTTCATTAACGCAGCAGAACAGAAAGTTAACTGGAGGAGTTAAACGTTGGACTGAAACCTACATGAAAAGATGAGGTAGTAATAGTTAATAAAAGAATAATAAAAGTAAAAATGATGTGGAAATAGTGGTGACAGGGTGTTTACACAGATTTTAAAGCCAGGTTGAGATGAGAGAGATGAAAACAAGTCGACTTCGTTCCTCATTCTTTAAACTTTGTAGAGATTTGTGAGTTTGCGTTCCCGCCCTGGATGAAATGTTTCAGCCGCTTTAAAAACTCTCCAGGAAAAACTTTAACACAGGAAGAACAGGAAGGGGAGCAGAAACACAAAAATCAAGATTGGAACCAGACTTATTGGCAAATTTAGTTTGCAAAGATTATATTAAACATTAGGGCTGAACGATCTGCAAAAGAAATACACGTGCAGTTTTTTCATGCTTGTTTTGAATAAGAAAAAAACACATGAGGAAAAAATGGTCTTAAAGCAGCAAAAAATAATCAAAGTTGAACCCCAACTTTCTTGCCATTTTTTTTTTGCTGCTTTAAGACATTTTTTGCCACTTTTAATTCATTTCTAATGCTATTACTTGCTGTTATTTCCACTTTTCACCACTTAGATTTTATACGTGCAGTTTTTTCATGCTTGTTTTGAATAAGAAAAAAACACACAAGGAAGAAAAATGAGTTTTTTTTTAAAGAAGTAAATCCTCGAATGAAACCGTTGGCAAAAAAAGAGAGGGAGAGAATATCATGAAAAGTTCAATATTTTTCAGTCACTCATTACAGAGAGTGAAACTCAGATATCACATAGACTCGTTACACATAAAGTGAATTATTTCAAGCCTTTGTTCTCTTAAAACGTTGATTATTATGGATTACAGATCATGGAAACCCAAATTTGGTGTCTCAGAAAAGTAGAAAATTACATACACTTCATGAAAAAGGAGATTTTAAACCTAAACATCAGGCTTCTGAAAAGTATTTTGTCTCAAGTTTCCTTCCAATTTTCACCTTCTTGACCATTTTTTCCAATTTAAACTTAGTTTTATTGCCACTTCTTGCTGTTTTAGCCACTTTTATCGACTTAGATTGTTTTTCTGTCAAAGATAGTTTTCAACAGTTTGTCTCTTTGGTTTAGTTGGAATAAAAAAGGGCACCGAGCATTAAAATATGAAAGTATTTCTTTATTCTTCAGACTCCACTTGCTGTAAACAGGTTTGAGATCTCTCCAGAGTGATTCAGTGATATTGAAGTCAGGGGACTGAGATGGCCACTCCAGAACCTTCACTTTATTTCTGCACATCTGGAGGCTTTTTTTTTCCAAGAGGAACGGGCAGTTTTACCATCTGAGAAAATAAAGACCCTCATCTTTAACCAACCAGTTACACTGGTCTGCAAAACATTTAATCTGGTATATTAAATAAATATTGCACTGTCTGCCGTTAGAATATTGCGATCTAATCTAACTTGCATTTAAATGTTCAGCTCTATTTAACAAAACAATTCAAGCAAGTCTGCACCAAACATCAGACATTGAACTCTAATACATAAACCTCTGCAGGACAAAAGTGCAGTGATTAGGAATGTAAACGATGGAGGAAAATGATGAATTACTCGCTAAAATGACTAAACATTGATGTTAAAATGTTTATCTTAAAGTGGTTTGGCCTCAGAGTTTTGTTAAAGCTCTTCATAGTAACTTTTAATGTGACCCCAAAGATATTATTATAGAAGAAAATGTTTTAAACTTCATATCTAGAGACTTTTCTGCCAAACAGTGATGGATTATTCACCCTCTTGTGATTTGTGTTGCATGTTAGGAAACAAAAACAGGTTTGAAGTTGCACCATCATTTTCTTGATGGTACCCCCCCCCTCCCTCTCCTCCCCCCTGCTGTGTTTTTGTGCTCCATTTACATCCCTTTAGGTTTGTAAATTCCTCCCATCAGACCTCTCCCTGCAAGAGGAACTAGACTGACTTTATTTTAACGACTTTGGCCTTGTTTCACTCAGACGAGGGGAAATATTTGCATGAATCCTCCATTTATCTGTAACTAAAACAAGCAGCTGTTTGTGAGTTTTCTTCTTGAATCTGTGACGGTTTAATGTCTTTGTGGAGAGACTAAAGTCTTGAAAACATGACAAAGAAACTCCAAACCCTGCAGGAGGATCAGCGGTCTGTGATAACCAGTCGTTCTTCACGGTTATTGGTTTGAAAACTCTCCGTGTGGTTTGTTTGGACTCGTTCAGCCTCATCTCTGGAGCCTCAGCCGCCCGGTTTGTCGCCCAGCGTGTTGATAATTAAAATCTCATTAGCCGTCTGGACGCTGCAGATGGCGGGTAGTGGGTCAGCGCGGGGAGGAAGTCAGGAGGAGACATATGGAGCGTTTCAGAGGCGTGTGAGACAGTCGCAGCAGAGTTATATAAGTTTAAAGAGGATGAGCTGGTGCAACCGGATTCTGAAGCTGAAAATCTAGAAGTTTCACAGACGACTCAGGGTTTGGTGAAAGATGCTCGAGGCAAATACGAGTTATAAACGCTTCAGATGCTTCAGGGGTGGGGGTCAAACTTGTGACTTTAGAGCAGCGTTTCTCAACCTGTGGGTCGTGACCCCACAAAGGGTCGCCTGGAATCCAAACAGGGTCCTCTGAAATATCTAGCAATGATTTCAAAAATATTACTGATAAAAATACTATTTCAACAACTGTATTCTGTATGTTTTGGTGTTAAGTGAGCATTGTAATAATTTAAGTATTTTACATTAATTATTTATGGAGTTTAGTGTTTTGCAATCAACCATTTTATTTTGTTTTATTTTATTTATGATTATCGACTATTTTAATATTTTAAGTATGTTATTACACAGTACTTATTCCAAAATATTTCATTAATTTAAGTATTTTTTTCAGTTTATTAAGTATATCGTGATCTTTTGAACAAGTATTTTATGATTTTTAACATTCTTTTATTAAATATTTTATTACTAAATATTTCAGTACTTCAGTCGAAAAGTATTTCTATATCTTAGTATTTTTTTATTCAGTATTTTATCATTTTAAACATGATATTTTTTTCATTGTTTTTTGATTAAATGATTCAGTATTTCAGTATTTTTATTAAGTACTGTATTGTTAGCATTCTATTATTTAATATTTCAATATTTTTAGTATTTCAATATTTTAAGTATTTATTTTTTAGATGTTTCAGTATTTTTAGCAATCTATTAATTTTTTTTTCTTCAGTTTTTGTATTATCTAAGCAATTTGTTTTCTGGTTTTTATTTTCTGGATTCATTATTTTTGCATTTTGAGCAGTAGACTAAATTTAGAGTGCAGTTAAAAAAAGCTTTGTGCTGTTTGCTTTTTATCTTTGTGTACAGGTTTTTACATTGTATAAATTGTTTTTTTTTTTATTTGAAAGTTCACTTGTAAGAAAGTATAAACCCTGATCAGGAAAACTAAAGTTTTCACTTTTTGCACTGATCCTAGCTACTCTGTATTTACAACACACGGTTAAAAAAATAGACAAAAACTAATTTATATATTTTAAAAAAAGTCTCTGGGGTTTCCAGAAGTTTGTGATGTCAGGATGAGGTCACAGCCCATAAAGGTTGAGAAGTGTTTTCGAGGCCTGAGTGATTTACAGAGTTTGCATCTCGGCCTTTAGAGGAAGTTTGTGTTTGTCTGATCTTGTTGGCGTCACAGAGGAATATTGCATTGTGGGTTTTTACTCAGTGAAGTGTTCACACTCTCTGCAGACGAGCTGCTCATGCTGCAGGTGTTGTTCTTCTGAAAGTGAATCACGTGTTTGTTTGATGAGTGAGGAACTTTCCCTCTTTTCCCCGACAGCAAACACGGACCTGTTTGGCAACGAGAAGCTCACAACTTTTTTTTTTTTTTTTTTTTGTGTTAATCCAATCACTTGAGCTCTGTTTGTCTTCATCAGCTGACGAACACTTTGGAACGTAAACATGTAAACAAAGTCTTTACAGAGACTCTTTACCTTTGCTGTGAGGGATTACTGGAAGAAATAACATCACAGAAAACACTTAGTTGATCAATGTTAGCACGCGAAACAACCTGCATGTGATCTACATGTGTAGAAAGTTGCTAAAACAATGAAAAGATGCAGAATAAAAACATAAACAAAAGAAGTGATGTTGAGTGTTAACAACATCATAGTTAATATGCAGACAACATGCAAACTTTGTCCTACAATCTGTTGATTTAATCTCAAACAGTTCAGGTGAAGCTTCTCTAAACACGCAGGGTTTCATTATTGCAAGATTTTTGCACAGATCTAATACGTACAACCTAAACTGAGCATTAAACTGTGAAAGTATTTCTTTATTCTTGTAAATTCTTGCTCTGTCTTGCATGAACTGCAGGTTTGAGATCTCCCCAGAGTGGCTCAATGATATTGAGGTCAGGAGACTGAGATGGCCACTCCAGAACCTTCACTTTATTCTGCTGTAGCCAATGGCAGGTCTGGAGGCTTTTTGCTGAGAGGAGTGGGCATTCATTTTGATCATAAGAGACTTTTTTGTAGATCTTGGCATGATAGTTATGCACAAAAAATGTCAGTCCTTTAGCTCAAAGTTGAAAGATGAAGCTGTGACGTATAACATTCATAAATTCACTATAACTGAATATTGTGGCACTTTTTTTGTTACAACCCAAAGTATTTTTAGGGCTGCTTAGTAACACAAATGCTGGGCTGGAAGTGTAATAAAACCCCAAATGCAACTCCTTTTTGCCCAAATTGTTGCAAAAAGTTATGGCGTTGTCGACTTGTTTGGGTTTTATTACATTTTTACGACATTTCAGGCCGTACATTACAACTGGAGCAGTTAGAGCGCGATTGGAAACATGAATGAAACATAATAAATACATAAAAAGTAAAGGCGTAATAATATGTTTTCATTCCGTGAACTGCCCCCATCGGTGCAAACGGCATCGGTGCAGAGTAAATAACAAACGTGACCGTAGCTCCTGACTTTTCTGACTGAGGTTCAGCTCAGGTCGATGCGAGCGCCGTGCCAGCGTCATGACGCGTCTCTTCCTTTGTTTGGAGGCTCCTTGTGTGTGAGTGATCAGGTTTGTTGGCTCAGGACCTGGAGGGTCGTTTATTCCAGTCCCAGCTTGGATCAGAGACTGGAAACAGGGAGTGGTGACTGGAGAAGAGCCAGTTCACTTCCTGGGCACCGACTACATGTGGATATCCACGTGCAGATTCACGTGTTTACATTAAAAACCATGGTGCTATTATTCAAAGATGATTCCAGCATGAAGTCAGAAGAAAAAGCATTATGCTGCAGGTGATATCTATTCTTGATCGTCTCTTTTTGAAGATGCTAAACCTGAAAGTTGAGCAAATATTTGTGCGTGCAGCGAAGCAGTTTCTTCTCTCCGCTTGTTCCTGAGGAGACTGAAAGTTGACTGAAGGATCATTAAAGCGTTTCGTTCCAGAGAACCAGGGTCTAAGTGTAGTTTAGAGGGTAATTAATCCCAAATTACATGCATCACATCATGACCCGGTGAAATATTCTAGTTCAGTGCAATATTCATATAACCTGAAGTGTGTAAGAAAACTAGTGAACTTTTGTGCAGTAGATGTTTTAGGCTCAGTGTAACTCAACTCTGCTCGACCAAAGAGACAAACTGTTTAAAACTACCTTTGCAAGAGCAACAATACAAGTGGTGAGTATGGGACAAACAGCAAAGAGCAGCAATAGAAATAAGAATAAACTAGTCCAAAGTGGTAAAAACTGCCAAAAAGCAACAAAAATGGGGGAAAGAATTGGGAGAATACTTGAAAAATAGTCAGAAATGAGCAAAAATTGTGAAAATAAACAATGGCAATTTGTAAAAATTGGCAAAGGCCACAAAAATGGCATGAAAGCTGGGATAAAATTCAAAAAGAGGCAAAAAATGGCAAACAAGTGACAAAGAAAGAAACAGTAAAATGTTATTAAAATGGGCAAAACTTGGTGAGATAATTGGGAGAAAACTTAAAAAATAGTCAAAAAGAGACAAAAGATTGTGAAAAAAGTGGCTAAAAGAGTGAAAAGTGGTTAAAACTGGACTAGATTAAGCAGAAATAGGCAAAAAACTTTGGAGAAAACTTGGGGAACAGTCAGAACCGACTGAAAAAATCTGATTTTAGATGAATTTTTTTCCAAATCCAGATTTTTTTGTTAAACCTGTAAGTGTGCACATCTACAGAGAAACTTAATATCCAAATTTTTAACTTGAATGCACTAATTATTGATGCATAAGTGCACAAAGTTGACATTTAGAGTCTTAGAAAGAAACAGTTTCGGCAGGAACTAAAGGATAAACTGTCTCTGCATCATTATCCTGCACCAAAGGCCATAACCAAAGGTACCAAAAAGGGTAAGAAAGCTGAAATAAAACTAAAAGAATAGTCAAGAGGAGCTGAGAAATGGCAGGAAAGTGGCAAAGAAAGAGCAAAAAGAGATTAAAACGGACAAAAAGCAACAAAAATTGGCGATAACATTGAGAGAAAACTTGAAGTTTTGTCAGAAGGAGGCAAAAAATGGTTTAAAAAAAAGAAAGTTGTGACAAAAAGAAATTGATTTTAGATGAAATTGTTCCAAATGCAAGTCTGCAGAGAAACATTTCGACTCTGCACACTTAAGCGAGGAAATGTTTCTTCAAGCAGCTACATCCCTGTTTTACCAAAATAAAACACAAATAGATGTTTCTCTTTACGAGCAAACAGCTGATTTAGACGTTAAGTCCCAGAATTCCCTGTAAGTCAAACCAGATTTTTGTTGATGTGAACACAATCACCGGTGGGAAACGTCTCAGTATCAGATGGTTTCACATTAGAGGCGTTTGATAAACAATCATTTCCTGAGGCCGACGGAGAGAGAGGTTGATGTGTGTTATTTCTGAATGAACGAGCAGAGAAACAAAGAGCCTCAGTGAGTGTGTCCATCTTTGAAGGTCTTTACTGTAAATCAGGAGTTAGTCCATCTTTGAAGGTCTTTACTGTAAATCAGGAGTTAGTCACCTTCTCTTGGCTCCAGGACGCCTCCGTCCTGCCAAAGAACGAAGGAAAGACAATTATTCTGTCAAGCCAAGACCTCAAGGAAACCAGGCCAGTGGGGCTGCACGTACTCCTGTACAGTGTGTGTGTGTGTGTGTGTGTGTGTGTGTGTGTGTGTGTGTGTGTGTGTGTGTGTGTGTGTGTGTGTGTGGGCTCTCCAGTAAAGCCTCTGGCAGTGAGACAGGCTCTTATCTGGGCTTCAGTCCAAACTCTGCTCTGCCCTTATGTAACCCCCCCTTTATCTCCAAATTCTTCCCCCTGCTTCATTCCTTCCTCTCTCTCTCTCTCTCTCTCTCTCTCTCTCTCTCTCTCTCTCTCTCTCTCTCGCCGCCCTTCAGTGGAAGAATGACTCTGCAGTTTTTTTTAGAGCAGCTAAAGTCTCTGTTTCACTCTTTAATGCGACACCTCCTCTTCCTCCTCTTCCTCCTGCAGGAGGCTCCTTCTTTTATGAGCTGACAGAACGTTTTCACACTTACGCCACATTTTCAGGTTTGATTTCCTGGATTTGTTTAACCGACTTATCATTAAGGTCAACGTCTGACCTCAAAACTGATCAAACAATTGATGTTTTATTGCTGAGAACCAGGAACTCTCTAAATGTCAGGGACTGAAAGTCAGCGTCCAACACTTGATTGGGTTCAAATCTTATTTCCTCCAGTTCCACTCTTCCTCTTTTTTTCCTCAGTTTCGTTTCGTTTTTTCGTCGTCAGTTTTGTTTTTGTGTCAAGTGCAAGGGCTGGGCAATTAATTGCATATTAGGTTAAAATTGCAATATGACCTGTTGCAATTTTCTAACCACAGACAGTGAAATATTTCTTCAACCAAATGCGTCAGTACACGGGATACATTTGTTTTTCAGTAGCTGTTTTCTGCTCTACATCAGTGTTACTCAACCAAAGAGACAAACTACTGAAAACAAACAAGCAAGAAGTAGCAACAAAAACAAGTGTAAGGTGGCAAAAATGGTCAAAAACAGCAAAAAAAATTGTAATATTGGAAGAAAATTTGGAAAATTCAAACTGAAAAGTGACTAAAATGGGGAAAAAGTCATCAAAAGTAGAAAAAATAACATTATCAGTACTTTTCAGAAGCCTACATTTCTGTTTAGAACATCCTTTTTTAATTTTATGTAATATTCTAATTTTCTGAGGCTCTAATTTTTAAGGGTTTAATATCTGTAAGCAATAATCGTCAACTTTTCTAGAAATAAAGGAGTGAAGTAATCTACTTCATGTAGAATAAATGAGTCTTTATAATATTTGGGTTTCACTTTTTGAAATGAGTGACAAAAATATAAAGATTTTAATATTATAGGCCTTTTCTCGCTCATGTATGTTTTTCTTATTCAAAACAAGAATGAAAAACAAAGATAAGCCCCTTTAACATAGTGGCTCATCTCTTTGTAAAGTTATTTATTCCTTGTTTTGTTTATCTAACATAAGCTTTTTTAATGAAGAGTGATATAACTTTTGTTCTTTTATCAACATATAAGATGGGGAACCTCAAAATAATCACATAATAAATCACAATAAGATCAATTCAGGCGAAAAATATCCCTAAAAGCAGATTTTTTTACCCCTCATACAACGTCTGATTTTTTACTTAGTCTTTTAGAAAGTAGCCAAGATTTTTCCTTTTTTGGTATTTTACGGACAAAAAGTCTGATTACAAAGACAAAAGCAAAGTGAGATTGTAAACTCCGCCTCCTGAGTAAGAAATTAGGGAGAAGACACAAATGGAAATGTGCTCAAATATTAAAAAAAATCATGTGAAATGGTAGAAAAACTGTCTCCATAAAGACAATTTCTGCACTAATAGAGACTCAGGAGTTGTTTATTTTGTAGTGAACAGTTTTTTAAGCTTCAGGTGTCGACAGACGACAGGCGATAAAATGTCTCTGTTGTTGTTGTTGTTGGAGTTTTGTTCCTCAGACTTTTTTTCCTGATGATTTTTTAATGATTTAACACCTTAAAGTGTCGCTGTCTCACCTTCAGGAGAGTTTATTTAACTGTTTGTTGGTTCAAACACCGTGTGATGACGGCTGCAGGGAGACCCTCAGGATGTTTTTCTCTCATCACCAGCTCCATGACCCTTCGCTGTTTCACTGAGTTTGACCTGAATCATGAGACACGTTCATGATTTATTCATGATGCAGTGTTTTCAATCCAAGGCCCAGTTTCTTCTCAAAGTTATTCCCTCCAGACAATAAAACTTTTTTTATTTATTCAGTTTTGAGGACATCTTTTTATCTGGACCAGCTGACTGTGTCTGCTCTGCAAGTTAACCCTTTAAATAACTCCTCAACCAAACTCAACAAACTTCTTTTTGTTGTTGTTGCAAAACCACAGTCGAGTTGTTGAGACGACATATTGAAGGCAAACAAATGTGCTTTTGTTTTGCTCTTCATTCTTTAACCTATTATGTTCCTTTTTGTAGTTTTTGTAGTATCTATTATGTTGCTGGGTCAAATTGACCCAAACTGTATCTTTGTGATATAAACATATGGGGAGTAGTTGCAAAAATTTCGAGATCGACTGTATTTTTTTAACTAAATAATAATAATAATAATAATAATAATAATACATTTTATTTAAGGGCGCCTTTCATGGCACTTAAGGTCACCTTACAAGAATAAGAGCATTAAAAGATGACTGAAACAGATATAAAACAAGCAATACAATATAATGGAATATAAAACAATAAATTAAAATACAAAACAGTGCAATGGTGGTGAAAGGTCAAAGGGAGTAGGCAAGTTTAAACAGATGGGTTTTGAGTCTGGATTTGAAGATAAGCCAAGCAGAGAAAGTTTCTTTCTGAAAAAAATAGTCTTCACTAATTTTCTTGATATTCTCAATTCAACCCGATTCAATATGACCCAGGAACGTGATAGAAGGGTTAAGTTTTTCTCATGCAAAGTAAATGTTTTGCACAGTAGCATTCACTCACAAGTAAAACTAATTGTGAGAATTATTAGTTATTGCACTTTAGTCAAGATGAAAAAATGTACAATGGCAGTTTTTCCTTGTTTCAGACAATATTTAACTCTGTTGAAATAACATTGCTCAATATTTTGTGATATTTTTTGAGTTTAATTTTGTATTTTTGTATTTAAGTTCAGTGTGACACAATCGTCTCATCATTTATGCTGAACTGAAATTATTAGAGAGTTGACTTTTCAAGTAGGTTGAAGAAATTCAGAGCAAATAAATTCATTTTTTTAAACATTAATCTCAATTTCAGATCATTGTGATTTAACAGTTTCAAGTCTCAGCCTAAATTAATCAAACTGTTTTAATGTCATTGAATACAACTGAATCCAGAGGCGCACAACACCCTACATGAAGTGATTCACTCCAAATACAGCAAGATTTTTAAAACAGTTTCTCATTTTTGACACATTTTCTTCACTTTTTAACCCTGCTTTAAGAACATGAGCCGCTCTATCTCTTTTTTTTTCATCTCTTTGATCTCACACACGCCGTCTTTGTGTCGTCGTGTCTTTGTTGTCTCGCGGTCAGGTTGCTATGTTAAACCATGAGGTCACACAGACAGGGGGAAGTGTGTGTGTGTGTGTGTGTGTGTGTGTGTAAGGTCAGTGGAAATGTACTGACTGACCACTGTGACATGTGACAGAAGTTAACAATGATTAACTCGCTCACCTCTCCTCCACTTTCCCT
This sequence comes from Thalassoma bifasciatum, assembly GCA_008086565.1. Lineage (NCBI taxonomy): Eukaryota > Metazoa > Chordata > Actinopteri > Labriformes > Labridae > Thalassoma > Thalassoma bifasciatum. The sequence continues at coordinate 107,644 of RPOG01001511.1, forward strand.
CTTTTACACAATGAAGGTGATAAAACCATAAAACCACGCAGCAGAAACCTCCATTAAACCACTAATTAATGTATTAATGTCATAAATGATAAGAATTAAATGATGTGTGTATCTGCAGCTGGCGCCTGCTTCTGCGTTTTTTGCTGAGTCATGATTCTGTAGCAGCTTCAAGTTGCTGAGTCATGCTACACACACACTTCCCATTTTATATGCTGGTCGCTCAGTGACTGCATATGAATAACCACTTCACCTTTACTCTCTTTTCTTACATAATAATAGTGATAACATTAATGATGCTGACATATAAACACAGCTATAATAAAAATAATGATGATTAACGATGATGTTTCTTTCTCCTCAGGTAAAAATGGATCTTCACGATAAAGAAATCCTCCCAGGAAAACCTCTCCCTGTGGTTATTATCGGTGAGAAACACACACTCTTATTGTGCTTTGTCATTGTGGTTATGCAAAAAAGGGGAAGCAGCATGATTTGTGTAAAAGGTTAAGCATTATACTCTCATTTCCTGCTTTTAGTGAGCACCTTAATGCACCGTAACCACGGTGACGCTCACAGTTTGCTGCACGACGCGCCTCCATTTGCGCTTATTGTATGAAGTGAAGCCAAAATATCACCATGATGCAAATTTAAAGACAGACTTACATCAAATCAGACTTGATTCTGACTTTTATCACAACTACTGAATTATTTAAAGAGACAGAGGAGTAGAAATGACATTCTTCTCTCATTATTTTGATGTTTTAATAAAGAATCTGCTCCTAATCCAGAGTTTTTCTGGAGCTCGTCTTTGCACCTGGACTCCAGAGTTATGACACAGTGAACGCAGCAGTTCCCCTCGTTATATAACAACCTGTCAAACACAGATATATATTTAGGTCGTCTCTACGTCCCGGGGGTCTGTGTTGACATAGTTTAAGAGAATGTGCCTGAGGCTGAATTTCCTGTTTGAAGTCCAAAAGAAAAGAAAAGAGATGATATGACGGGGTTTGGAGGGTGAAAGGGTCTGAAACTCACTTTTGTAAAGAGCTTTGAAGCACCGCTCTAAATGTACTATACTTCAACCACAACATAGAGGCAAAAACCAGCACTGAGCTAACATGCAAATACCCACAATGCTTGAAAAACTAGAAACAGTAAAGTTTGAACCAGAATTTATTTCGATTTTTTCAGTGTTGGGCTCCAGCCTTTAATTTACATTCTAAAGCCGTTTTGGAGCCAGAAACAACTATGTTCCTGAACTGGTTAATCTGGTTTCATGTCAGCTATAGGACTTTAAATTGCTCAGTGTAACATTAACTCTTTCTAACGTCTGTTATTTCTCACAACAAACACTATTTGTGTAAATCCACTAGATTCTGACGGCAGATCTCTTCATTGATTCACAGACCAGAAGAAAGAACAAAGTCATTCCTACAAATAAAATACTTTAAGTTTGCTACACTCAACTTACTGTCTGCATATGTCTGCACTTACTGGTAGATTTGGCAAAAAAAATAAATAATAATTTGCATCATATCCCAGTCAACTCCAGCGCTCTCTGTGGCTGAAATTTCCTCTGCCTCTTGTTTACATTTTGAGTGTTGTTGTTAAAAATTAATTTTTCCCATTAAAACGATTGAGAGAAGGCCTG